>JAWPHD010013536.1:0-67581 GCA_037043455.1 Cyrtodaria siliqua | reverse complement strand
ACACTTAATTTGTAACTTAGTTTTTATTGGTAAAAACTCGTATCGACCCTTAGACAGGGCCAAACTTATGAACATTAAATTAATGCATGATAAGTCAGTATTCAAACTTTCCTCGATTTAACTGGGGAAAGTATGGAGCCTGATTGTCACCTGATATCATGTGATTTAAAGGGAAGATAGGTATTTAATCCTTAGGGAGTTCCGGAAAGCTGGCACACACGACATTACTGAGCAGACCGACGGATTGGTCGTTGGAATCAGCATCACACCGCAGTTAAGTGAGTTATTTTGTGTAAAGTGCAAAGAGATTGTTTAAAGTGTTGAATTTTTAAGTGTATAGTCAGGTAACTATTCAATTTTACCAGTAAATTATTAGATTTTTCTGTAGGATTTCTCTGTTGAGTGGTAGCAAATTAATGATTAAATATATTGTATTGTTCATCGATAGGTGTTTAAACGCCAACGAGATTTTTACGGTTAGTTAACTGCATCTACAATCGTAAATACAGAAGGATTCTATATTGTAGTCGTTACTTCTATACTGTAAATGAAGTATGGATAGATTGTTCAATGTATATTTGTATATGCTGAGGATTGATTTATTTGATGGTGATCCTGACAGTGAGTAATGCTGTTATATGTGGTATAGTTTATGTTATACCTGACTGAGGCTACGCTATTATATAACCTAATATGACGCGTTACTAAGTGTACACGAATAAGAAATATTTCCGAATGTTAAGAGTTTATCAGTTATTGTGAGTTAATGTAATTGTTGGACTGAAATTGTCTCAAAAGCATGATAAAATTTAGTGCATGAACTTATCTATAATGTTAGATATAGGATCTAGGATGTCTTGCATAAAGGCGTGTCATAAGGTTCCGATGTATGAACTTTTAGAATTGGTTGCAGACAACCGGAAGCAATGTCAAATGGTCAACCTAATGCCATCGACGTGTTGGCTATATACTATGTGTAGTTAAACACCAGACGTATAGTCTTCAGTGTTAATAACATTGGATAGTGAATCGCGGAAGCGCAGAGACGAACTGTCCAGAAACCGCAATATAAACATAAATATAAGCAATCATAACATTGCCTTTAATGACATAGAAGGAACTGAGCTCATGTGGTAACATCATCTACAGTCGACAGGAAATCGGGGCGCGCATTCATCTGTTATGAACTTTAATTAGCTTTCCTGTCATTCATTTGATCTGTAATATAATATTCATGTTGTTAATAAATTTGTAAATAGCTTACTTGTGTTTGTTCCTTTGAGAGTTGTTCCTACTGTCTTATTGATATGAGCAATCGGTCCACCCTTACACATATGAATAACAGACGTTATTTCGCAACCCTTGTAATTTCATGTTATTATTGCCTGACCTTGGCAAGTGACTGCATGTTTTTAACTGTAAATATAGAGGCATACATGCTTTAATGAGACCCGAAACGAAAAAAATAAATGTACATTATAACGTCTTCGTTAAACGACCAAGCATTATACTAGTATCTTTCACAACATACAGTACCAGTCCCCATAGAGTTTACTCGGATGAACACCAAGCTGAACGAACGATGATTCGACCTTCCTTTGCATACTTATTTCCCTAGTGAAATATGATTAAAAATGAACTCCCATACCAAAAGTTATTTGATAAATATGTATAGTGCGAACTATCTACTTATTCAATTTAGGACCAATTAGTAAGTTGTCATCCATTTGTTAACTTAGTTATGAGCGAGTACACCGTATGGCAGCAGAGTTAAGTTATTCTTGTATTTCCACTCTTCTGGGAGACCAAAAGTTATGTTCACACTGTTCCAATCAACGATATATCATGTGATGTTGCTCATGGGATCGATTTGATTAATATCTGTGTCCAACCTTCAATACACGCGTGCCATTCACGATTAAGCTCGTACATTGTGTTATTGTAAACACATACATGTAACACATATAGTCTTGTGGCGTGCATATATATATCTTCTTTCCAAATATAAATGTAATTTAAGGACTCTTCTGCGACAAGGACTATCACAACCTGACTTCTATGGTGATGTGATTTATAAACTTCGTAAGATTCTTGGTCATGATCACTTTCATACTATCTTTGTTAAACTTGTTAAAAAGTTTATCAAAAGAGGTTATGACCCTATCATTTTGCAACGTACTGCATGCTTGGTGGTGGACCCTTTTACAGTTCGCCACTATGCTTTCCTCTTTAATTGTACGATGACCGGACAGGCTGTGGACCCTATGATGACGCCTGCCTAAAGCCCATTGGGACGGTGGCGTTTGATGTTTGTCTATGGTCTTTCTTGTCGTGCCCTTAATGGTGTATTCTCTTACTGCTCTGGCTTCTGCCAAGTCATTGAGTACCTTCATTGTGGCTTTCTAGGCTATTGTTTTTTTGTATTATATTTACACGAGCATATTTGTGTTTTACTTATATTGCCTATTTATGCTGCCTTGTTGGTTAGAGTTTAGATCATGGCGGGGATTTCTTTATTTACACTGTCCTGTTTTAATGGGATGACAGTAGGGTAAGGGTGAGGTTTGGTGCACCCTAGAACCGGTTTAAACCCCCAGTGGCCTACTTTGCCACTGACCGTTCCAAGGCGGTAGCCCTATTGTCAACCCTTTTGTGTTTGTGATGTCAATTGCATTTTTTATTACTTTTGCCTTTTCGTTTGTCTGTTTGCGTGTTTGTTTTAGTGTTTTGTGGTTGACTGTCGTCCTTGAATGCTGCTTTCCCTGTCCGATATTTTTATCCTTATATATATATTATCATGATTATTAGGAGAAATAGTTAATGTAGGTAAACCATAAGTGTGTACATTGTTTAAACATATCACTATGTAATACAGTGGTAAGAAAGAACAGTCACGTAATAAGGTTTGTGTAGAGTAATGAATCGTGCTAAGGCGGGATATTGTGTAACATTTCGATATTGAAGTGATCACAGAAAATTAACGAGTGAGTCATAAACACCGTTTTGCCGTCTAGTATAGTGTTTACATGAACCAACGAAGACATGACATAAACGTTATAGTTATAAAGCCAGTTTATCCGACAGATAGTCATACATAAGTTGATATTAAACACAGTCAGAAATGTTAGCAGTAGCTATATCAAACAAAAATCTGAAATAAATATAAGCTGATGTGTTCGCCAGCGGTATCGTTGAACAAAACCTCCATATGTTATTATTAAAATCAACAGCGCGAAATAACTGTCAGTGAGAAAATCGGCAAGCTTAACGCAATTATGGTACGGTATGCTATTTTTATAGAATGTAATACAATTGTTGCATTAATATTGAATTGTTCAAACAGCAAATGTGTTTGCTTTTAACAAATTAAAGTTGAAATGCAGTATCGAATTTACTGGAAAAGATAAAAGTATAATTAAACCATTCATTATACTTTGGGGGATTTACGTTTTACCAACTTTATTTTGAGTGATTGGAAGTCGTTTTAAATAGCCGACTTACTGGCACAATTGATTTTACTTTAAGAAGAATACGATCAAACAAATATACACACCACACTCTTGAAGTTGATAAGGATTGAAACGTTAACGTAAATGTATTAATCTTTTGCTCTGTCTTCTGCCAAGTCATTGCGTACATTCTTTGTGGCTTTCTAGGCATTTTTTTTATGTCATTTATAAATTACCATCTATGAGTTATACTTATATTGCCTATTTATGCTGCATTGTTTGTTAGATAATATTAACTGGCGGGAATATTTGTATTTGTCCCGTTTTATTGTGATGACAATAGGTTATCAGTGGGTTTGGTGCACCCTAAATCCTGGTTTAAACCCCAGCGGCCTTTTTGCAACTGACCGTTCCAAGGCGGTAGCCCTATTGTCAACACTTTTGTGTTTGTGATGTATTATCTTGTCTTTCATTCATCTTTCATTTCAACTGTTCTTTGTTTCTATGCACTCTGTTGGTTGGCTGTGGTCCTTGATTGCTGCATTTCCTGTTCGACTTTTATAGCTACTTCAATTTGATATATTCTAGCAAATAATTAAATACTGTTCCAATTGTTATAGACCTTTGTATTAGGTATACGAATCAAAGTGATGGCAGGCAATACTGTGGAAAGTAAGAAACTAAACGAGGTGACACAAATTGCCAATTGCCATGCAGCATTTGCTCGTTAATACTCTTACAAAATATGTGCTCTCTCGACGACCGCGTGTACATCTCTTATAAAAGACATCCATACAATCTTTATTTCAAACGGCTGTACATTGTGTCGGCGCTGAGTGATTCATGTCTATACACTCTACGAGAAGGACTAGTTACAATTGTTTAGTTCTTAAGTTCTCAGCGTTCCATCTATATCATGTGTCACATGATTCTGCCCTTAGCTTATGGTCGTTTTTATGAATTGCTGTATTAAATGTTAACGTGACATCATCGATATCCCCCATGATTTATTATTTGATGGTATTAACAGCTTACAAACAAATGTCTTCAAACAATCTAGGGCAGTATATTGATGTAATGTTTTATGTAAATAGGTATTATACTCTATATTATAATACACAATACACATTTGGGTTCATGTATTTAGCAATCTCTAAGGTCATACTGCATTTGATATTAGATGGATGATTCTATATATGAAATGTTTTACAAGTTTCATGGGACACTACTGAGGGTTTTCTGACACATTTCAAAGAAATATTTGAAATCTTTATCATTTTCAATGAGAAAAAAAATAGAATGATGGGAACAGTTCTATACTATCAAAACTTACCATACAATGAAAATGAAAGTGCTATGAGAATAGTTACTCCGTTTTAAGTTATGCTCATGAAAAAATGCTTCGACAAATTCACTCTCTTGTGTATATGCACACGCTAAGAAACTACATGCATACAAAATGCTACAAATATCAAAAGGCACCACAAGACAACTAGGTACTAGGTATACATGTGTAGCAGTGAAAGGTTAAAACATGATACACACATACTCGTATATTGAGATCGGGTTGCTGTATATGACATGTAATTATAAGACACCTCAATACCAACTAGTTAGTTATGTATGTGAAACACTCCAGCACTGATTCCCTTGCTGCAATTCCGACATGCATAGTTGTTGCAATTTAAAAGGCGTACACAGATAACATGCGTGCATGCATATATAAATACGTGACACTGGCGGATGATATATGGCAACACCAAATCTTTTCTTGAGGCAAGTCCGGTAAGACCAGATAACGCGTTCACATTTCACCCATGCATCCCCGTTTCGGTAAATTAGATTGCTCCTGTTTCTCCGGGAAAGCTGCGAGACAATGGTAAGTATAACCATTTCACCTGCAGGTAATGGCGTGGTTGCTACTTTGGAACGATCAGTGGAAAAATACAGACCATTAAGAAGATATGCGTAATAAAAGTAGGAAATGTTGCATGCAACGACCACAGTCAACCAGAACTCGCCTAGAAACAAACAGCACTTAATAGGATAAGTAAATAACAAAATATATGACATCATCAACACAAAAGGAATGAAATTATACCGTACGGTCAGTAGCAAAAACGGTCTCTAAGTTTAATACAGGTTGGTTCCAGTGTGCACCGAATCTCACCCATACACTATTGTCATCCAAATAAAACGTATTTAAAACGGTCGTTAGGTGTTTAATACAGGCTGGTTCCAGTGTGCACCAAATCTAACTCTTACACTATTGTCATCCCAGTGTATATAAGTCCTCTCCAGGCTTACGACCTAGGCAGCATTAGTAAGAAATATACTCATAACACAAAGATGAGTATGTTTATATGAAAATAGAAAACAAACAGCATACAAGTACGATAAATACAAATACATATTGCAGTCTCGGTTTGATTGAGACTATTCATGAACGGTAGTGAAACGTGCTTGCTACCGTTCACACCCTCTAGCCCCGGGTTGAGCAGAGCACACTATTTAAAAAGTCAATAGTACGAGTATTTAAGCCATACCGAAGATGGATGGATATGACGGTGAACATGGAACCTTTAATGAGGTATTTTCACACCATTCCATGACCAGCGGCGTATGCTACCAGTTTCTAACAAAACGCTTTGCCCAAACAATGGGCGAAATAAGCAAAATGGGATTGATTTTGGAGCAGAGGTTATGAATAAATATCAACGTCAAACAGAAAATGTAGCTTTCACAGAACACAGTAAACCAAAAAGTACGCAAAAGGACAAACATGAATGGCAATGTCAACAAAGAATAAAGGTATATGACGTCACAAATACAAAAAGGGTTGACAATAGGGCTTCCGCCTTGGAACGGTCAGTGGCAAAAAGACCGCTGGGGGTTTAATCCAGGCTCTAGGATTCACCTATCCCCATACTTACCCTACTTCATGCCAATAAAACGGGACAGTGTAAATAAAGAAATCTGCGCCATGAAATATTCTCTTACCAACAAGGCAGAATCAACAGGCAATATAAGTAAAACACAAAGATGCTCGTCTATATATAAATACAACAAAACAATAGCCTAGAAAGCCACAAAGAATGTACTCAATGACTTCGCAGAAGCCAGAGCAACACGAGAATTATCCACTGAGGACACGACAAGACAAGATTGCAAATAAACATCAAACGTCACCGTCCATTTGGGCTTTCGGTAGACGTCATCAGAGGGTCCACAGCCTGTCAGGTCATCACACAATTAACAAGGAAAGCAGAGTGGCGAACTGTAAATGGGTCCACCACCAAGCATGCAGTGCGTTGCAAAATGATAAGGTCATAACCTTTTTTTGATAAACCTTTTAACAAGTTTAAGACAGATAGTATCAAAGTGATCTTTATGACCAAGGATCTTACGAAGTTTGTAAATCACATCACCATAGAAGTCAGTGTAAATGGGTCCACCATTCAACAAGCAGTGTTTCGCAAAGCTATAGGGACATGACTTCCTTTGATACACGTTTTTAATTGTTTAATACAGAGTGTATGCACATTATTATGACCTAGTAGTTTACGAATATGTTTTTCATGTAGAAAGGGCGTTCGGGTCCGCTTTTTCTCTACGACACCATTGTATACTAAACTCCTGAATGGACTGATGCGGTCTGAGCACGACACGCATCAAAATATATCCGTGAAGGCAATTTATACTTCCGACACATAAACAATAAATGACGAATACGTATCAATAATATCAAAACTATCAGTGCTGACATTGCCAGAAGAAATGTTTAAATTAGAGAATGAAATTGTTGCTCGTGATTTCCGTTTGATGTTACCATTAATGGACGACCATGAGACGTAGAGTTACACTTTAGAAAATCAAATATAGAAACACTATCAATATTAGGTACTATGGTACTTTGAAATATTCCCTTGTTAATAACTATACTCATTTAGACCCAGTGCAAGTTGTTCATCCACTTTAACTCTGCATATATACTCTTTTATTTTAAAGTATTTGGAGGCATCGTTATCATAAATCATATATTCCACCGGTTGAACAGTAATATTATCGAAACTTTGACCTGAATGACTGAAAGGTTAGTATTTATGGTCAAGAGATCGAACTTTTAAAGATCAACCTGTTTTTCCATCATATTGCACCTGCTTTTACTACATGTTGTATGCCGCCATGTGGTGCGTTTCACGTCAACACATTAATGACGTGAGATGTACATCAATCAACGTTTGAAGATAAATACATAACATATTCTACCATTAATATATAATTTAATGAAGGACTTGCAAGAGTAATAATTACAACAACTGCACGTCTTAGAATTGCACTTACGTAAAACACAGTTCGATAATTACTTTAAACGAGTATAATGTCACTTTAAAATCTCTACGGCTTTTAGCACCGTTTGCTTACATGAAGCTGGATATTACAACTCTGCATTTCCAAGAGTAATAATATGCATACCCAATAGTATGCACCCTTACTGTAAATCACTGTTAGAAATGCATTTCATGATCAAGTTGTGTTATTGAATTAAAATGTATGAAGTAAACATATAAAGCAGGTTTGCATTAATTGTGTTTTGGTTTTATTTTTGGTTTTGGTTATAGCCTAGATACTATTCAATATAGCAATGCTAAACAAAGAAATAACTTTAATCTGGCCTCAACTCATATACATGAACTGTCAGCAGTAAATAAGCAAGCTTTCCAATGACCAGTTAGCGTTGGGAAATATGCCTCTACGAGCTCTTCGGATCTGAGATAAGAAAAGTAATTTTCTCACAGGAAGTTGAATATATGACAAGTAAGTATTTCCCATTAAAGGGAAGGAAACCATGTCACCGAATGGGCTATAAAGGGACTCAATCCACGCTTAAATAAACTACACTATTTCTGAAGGGAGACTTCATGTGAAATTTTCTTAAAATAGGAGATCCAAGAGAATGAAACGTTTGAGCCGTTATTTCAAATCCTGGTAAAATTATAAGAAGGAACATGAAATGAGTTTGTCGAATGACGATTTAGGTTGTTCAAGTGGTTATATTTTAGAAATAGCTATTTTATGGTACTTGTATTGGTGACGACGAGTGTAATCGAAGAGTCGAAATATTTATTTTAAGTGTTTATTTTTATATCGCTCTTCCCCTGGCATTTTGTTTCAAAAAATACACTGTGTAAAATCATCAACCTAATCTAACAGAGGTCTCAACAATCAAATTAAAAAAGACGGGTTCGAGTAGTTGAACTATAACAAACTTACGGATTTCGAAATGGAACTACATATCCATTTATACTCCTTTGGAAAGGACCGTATGTACAATCAGGAACCATGAGGGATTCATACATGGAGACTTGTGCGATCAAAGACACGATACACTCGTTTGTGTTTGTTGATTCGAAGAGATCCAATTTCAGTATTTATTAGAATGGCCTAATGCTTTATACTGATGTAAGGTAACAGTTTTAGAATGCATTTTATTGCAATATATTTATGCCATTCTAAAGGCATTTAATTGAGTATTGGTTATGGTCTGCTTTTACGCGGGTTATTTATTTTAGACGAGATATTGGTGTTCCTTATTACAAATTACAGTATCATCATTCTTTATTTAATATTCATTCCATTTAGATGAGGTTCAGGCTAGTACAGCTAACTTCTTCTCACCCCACATGTACCGTTAAAGTGTATTGGATTATATTTTCGACAACATTCGTTTGATTTTCTGACATCTATTCTGAGATTATATATTTTTGAAGGACAGGATACGCGAACATCATTTTTCAATTTCATTTGTAGACACGATTACTTCCCTGTGGCCAGAGTTGTCTTATATATATGCCGCCTATTTATAGTTCTTACGCTACCAATCAACAATTATGTCTATGGAGTACACATAGAGTTAGTTTAAACAATATGCATTCCAGTATTTGTAGCACATGTAATATAGTTCTGAATTAAAATCCAATTTTAAGTTTTAATAATTAAGCGTTAACACAAGTGTCTGAATGAGCCTTGGGGTTTCATAAAAGATAATTGTTGCTCTTTTTGGAGTCATCCGAATTAAATGATGCAGTGTAGATCTCAAAAAAATAGTAAACCGAAACGCTGGAGAGAGATGCGACACATGTGGAAATGAGATATAGGGTCCTATAAAAACCACAGCGTCCGAAGGCAATGGCATCGTAGGTCCGCACTGTACTGCAAACAAGGACTTGATAATACAATGAAAGAGACATAAAATAACAGAAAGGGTGGTGAAGACAGGGTTACCGACTTGGAACGGTCAGTAGGCAATAAGGCCTACTGGTTAGCTTGAATCGATTTTATATGCGCACAATCCTCGCTATTATCATGTCTTCAGCGCCCAAATAGACACGACAGGGTAAACAAAACTACATCCCATCAAAAGGAATTCAAATTTGACTAATTTGGTAACAATAACTCCATGAGCAATACATTTGTTAATTAATTAATCTCATTATATGTACTGATGCAATACAGCATGTTACTGTGTCAAGGACGGTAGGTTCAGAAATAAGTGTTCACATATGGAAGTATGATAACTTATATGAATATATGTCTTTTTGAAAGTTTAGTATATGGACTCTCTTATGTCAATGTGTTTTTGATGTTTGGGTGTAAAAGGCTCCAATATAACAGCCATAAGCAAACTATCTTTGAGGTAGTTCTGATGTGCAGGCATGCTTGCCTGTTTTTAATATAAAATGTAAATACTATTAGTATTGTACACATAAAACCAAATGAACTTCTGATTATAAGATTTATTTCAATACTGACCGGCACAAATCAACACAAATCGACATAACATATCTAAACAGTTATAACAATTGGGAAAAACGTATCTAAATAAATAAGATATATAAGGAAGTATTATTAGTAGTGTACACACATAAAAACAAGTGCACGTCTGATTAGAAGATTTATTTGACTACTGATTAACACAAATCGATATAAAATCATAAAAATGTATTACTATTGGGTAAAATATATCTACATAAACACATAAATACTGTTTTGCTGAACATGTATTTGTATTAAACAAGCAATGTGATATATATAGTTAAAGTTATATCCCACATGTCATAAGTACGCAGATTAATCAGATTATTTAGAAATAAACAGGTGTGTAAAATGTATAATAAAGGTCATTACAAATAGTACCTTACCGGTGAATTTGAAGTGTTGCCTGTTGTTTCAGCTTTAAGCCCATACTAATGTAATACATATTATTGTAAAGCTCGTTACGTTTTATTATTGACTTGTTTGCCTTTGTAACAAGAGCACATGTAACAGTATCTATATTTAATAATAATAATTGTTTAATATTACTTGCGTTTGTTAATTAATAACGTAGTATGTAGTAGGAATTACCGAGTTTTAATTAAATTCCCTTGTACGCAATACATTACTAATGTATGTGTAAAATAAAGATGTATAGTACAGTCATATACTTCCTTTCAGGCATATGACGATATTGTCGTCGACAACTGTAATGTTTATTTAACGTTATTGCCACATAAACTACAACAATTGGTCCGATCAGTTAAATGAGAAATGGATTTGATTAAAAACAAAATAAACATCTTTGGTAACATACCATCCACGAGTTAAATATATACTATATCATCATTTAAGGTTATTTTATTAGTATGTATAACGAACATAACAGTTTAACTGGCAATCCCATAGTCCTCTACCAAAAACAACTCGTTCTAAGTACTTATAAGTAATAAATACAGTATTGACATTCTTATTTTCGCTTGATGTAAATAGCTAGATAACTATTTGTTTTATTTTATTATGTTATTGTATACAATTGGCATGGAATACAATTGGCATGGATTCGTATCATGTCTTCATGTTCTGTTTGTGCGGATGATCACTTTGCGAGAATAGTTCCAACGACATGTCATTAAAATGTCAAGTGACTTTTCTGAAAAATTTCGACCATCCGTTAGTATTACAGTTAATAGGTTCATCAAAAATTCAAGTATTTCTTCATTTCTCTCCGCAGAACATGAGACTAGAGACACATTTGCTACGGTTGTAATGTTGACATTAGGCACGTTTGCGTTTTTAACAACTTGCAATATGGGTCTTTGTTTACATGCAATATCGATGAACAGTGCACGATTAGCTTAATGCAAAGAACACGGGACAATATGAACGCATACAATAATATAGGATTTAGGATTATGCACATCTGTACCTATATAGCAATTAACATCGATACTGATATTATGGATTAAGGCAGATGCTCTTTCTTGTGTAGTAATGGGACTAAACTAAACTTATTAAAGACATATTACATTGTTTAATGTCATAACGGATGATATTGCAATATGAAATAACTATGAAACGGCACGTCATTTGATAAACAATAGTATTACATGACCTCTTAAATAAATGACCGATCAATAATTCTGACTATATGCTCGGTTGCGAACCTTTCGTAATACAGCAGTTAGGTAATAGCTTACAAGGTCAATAGTAAATATAAGTGCTCTCTGTGCATAGATGGATCATGTGAAATAATGTCCTCGTCCTTCGGTCTCGGGAAATAATTCAAATGATTCTTCTATGCACCGACGGCAATAGTATAAGCATTAAATAACTGTATAGTAATGCATCAATTACAGTAATACTGGATTATGTCATCCTGCCCCTAAACAACAAAGGGCGAAACAGGCGGCGGGAGACCCTCCACGAGTAAGGAACATGCAACATGTATGTATTTAGCTACAGTTTACGAAACCTTTCTTTAATAATGTCGTCTAACTTTGTCAAATGATTACTAACACTACATATAGGTAAAATGACCTTTCGTTTATACTTGTGGAGCTATATTTAAGGGTCAATACAACAATATAAAACGCAGGTTTCAGTTGAATCCTCTATTACATTTATATCTAGTACAACCTAGCAAATATTAACAATACAGATATTACAGAACAGAAACTAAACTTTGTTTGTTTGTTTTAAATTAAAGTAGTATGAATGTGAAAAAAATTTAGTAAAGAAAACAACACAAATAAAAAAACAAAGATTAGTATTATCATAGCAAATGCGTTATGCACGTGCTACAACACTAAACGAACTAGTCAAAATACAGTTTCCCACGTGCCGCAAAACATGTTATATTACAGGAGGAAATGCACGAATATGCTATAAGAAAGTTAGAAACTCATTATCACTTCATTTGCGAAAAGTAAATTTATTTGTTTTCTTTGGTGTTCAACGGCATTTTCCAATACATTTTAGTCTATGTTTGACTGTCATATTTTTGTAATGGAAGCTGACCACCCACTTAATCCCGAGTAGAACCGGTACTGTATATCTCCCGCCACTATTAATAATCGAGCGAGAAGTTAAGACTTTGTAGCACTGTATATCTCCAGCCACTCGTAATAATCGAGCGAGAAGTTAAGACTTTGTAGCACTGCATATCTCCAGCCACTCGTAATAATCGAGCGAGAAGTTAAGACTTTGTAGCACTGTATATCTCCCGCCACTCGTA
Organism: Cyrtodaria siliqua; assembly: GCA_037043455.1. Taxonomy (NCBI): domain Eukaryota; kingdom Metazoa; phylum Mollusca; class Bivalvia; order Adapedonta; family Hiatellidae; genus Cyrtodaria; species Cyrtodaria siliqua. Next base: position 54,579 of record JAWPHD010013536.1, on the reverse strand, counting down.
ATAATCGAGCGAGAAGTTAAGATTTTGTAGCACTGTATATCTCCAGCCACTCGTAATAATCGAGCGAGAAGTTAGGACTTTGTAGCACTGTATATCTCCCGCCACTCGTAATAATCGAGCGAGAAGTTAATACATTGTAGCACTGTATATATCCCGCCACTCGTAATAATCGAGCGAGAAGTTCAGACTTTGTAGAACAGTAAATCTCCCGCCACTCGTAATAATCGAGCGAGAAGTTAACACTTTGTAGCACTGTATATCTCCCGCCACTCGTAATAATCGAGCGAGAAGTTAAGACTTTGTAGCTCTGTATATCTCCCGCCACTCGTAATAATCTAGCGAGAAGTTAAGACTTTGTAGCACTGTATATCTCCCGCCACTCGTAATAATCGAGCGATAAGTTAAGACTTTGTAGCACTGTATATCTCCTACCACTCGTAATAATCGAGAGAGAAGTTAAGACTTTGTAGCACTGTATATCTCCCGCCACTCGTAATAATCGAGCGAGAAGTTAAGACCTTGTGGCACTTCGAGAGAGAAGTTAAGACTTTGTAGCACTGTATATCTCCCGCCACTCGTAATAATCGAGCGAGAAGTTAAGACTTTGTGGCACTGTATATCTCCCGCCACTCGTAATAATCGAGCGAGAAGTTAAGACTTTGTAGCACTGTATATCTCCCGCCACTCGTAATAATCGAGCGAGAAGTTAAGACTTTGTGGCACTGTATATCTCCCGCCACTCGTAATAATCTAGCGAGAAGTTAAGACTTTGTAGCACTGTATATCTCCTACCACTCGTAATAATCGAGAGAGAAGTTAAGACTTTGTAGCACTGTATATCTCCCGCCACTCGTAATAATCGAGCGAGAAGTTAAGACCTTGTGGCACTTCGAGAGAGAAGTTAAGACTTTGTAGCACTGTATATCTCCCGCCACTCGTAATAATCGAGCGAGAAGTTAAGACTTTGTGGCACTATATATCTCCCGCCACTCGTAATAATCGAGCGAGAAGTTAAGACTTTGTAGCACTGTATATCTCCCGCCACTCGTAATAATCGAGCGAGAAGTTAAGACTTTGTGGCACTGTATATCTCCCGCCACTCGTAATAATCGAGCGAGAAGTTAAGACTTTGTGGCACTGTATATCTCCCGCCACTCGTAATAATCGAGCGAGAAGTTAAGACTTTGTAGCACTGTATATCTCCCGCCACTCGTAATAATGGAGCGAGAAGTTAAGACGTTGTAGCGCTGTATATCTCCCGCCACTCGTAATAATCGAGCGAGAAGTTAAGACTTTGTGGCACTGTATATCTCCCGCCACTCGTAATAATCGAGCGAGAAGTTAAGACTTTGTAGCACTGTATATCACTGTTTACCGTGATAAAGTGATGTAAATAGTTAAAAGTATCATACTTTATAAACGAACTAGACCAATGTTATTAATATTCATCTCATTCAGTTATAGTATGGATGATCTACCTATTGAGCAATCTGTGCGTGCATTATAGTTGCACGTGGGAGATGAGCAGATATTTGTTAACAAAAAATAAGAATAATGTAAATGTAATGAGTATTCTAAGCTAACCGTGAAGGCAATTGTGGACTTTACAGGAATTTGCTTCTCAATAAGGATTAGCCATGCATTTAATTAACTGATCCTATGATCTTGTATGGACATCACAATGCAAGTTCAGCCTACTTTGTGGTTACAGTATCTTTAAAGCCAATTCAACATGAATTTCATTGAAACAAATAGTACATTTACAAGTTTACCTAACATTTGGGTATAAATATCATAGCTACAATGGTGGCTGTGATCAAGAGTATTCGCCATGATTTCTATCTAGAATATAAATCTTAAATAAACATCATAATACATTTTTATGAAGATCAGTAAAATTGTCTAGGAAAAAACATAGAAATGAAAACATGATCCTTTATTATGTATATAAACAAGGATGGCCGCTCGCCTTGTAACCCTCTTCAAGTTGTATTTTATTTAGAACCAACTTTATATAGACACCCCATTTCAATAACTTTTCTATTCTTCGTTAGATCATTAGAGATACAAAATGCATGTAAATAGATTATGAAAATAGTTTCCATAACAATTATGAGAAGTACCACCATTGATTAAATATAAACACATGAACACACATAATGATATGTATACTGAACCAAACAATTAACGCACCAGTAGACAAAACCTTTAATATCTCAATAATAACAATCAATAAATCAAAACAAATTTCATTCCGAACGAGACAAATATCTTGTCAATAACGACTGTAATTTTTTTTTATTATTCAAATCCCCTGTCTCCAACGGTACCAGTCGGAATATAATAAGCTCATGCATTACATGTTTTGTTTACTGATGCGTTAACTGTTTGGTTCAGTATAGATATTCCAAGCTTACACACCTAAGCAACACTATGGTAACTAAATGGTAAATATTGTAAAATGTACATAAATCATACAATAATTTGGAATTAGCAACAGCGTTTTAGGTCGTCTACTAGCATCCCTTATACTCTACTTTCGTGTACAAATGTCTGTCTCATGCTAGTATGTCTGTTATTAATACCGTTATTCATACTGTTATTTACATCATACTAATATTTATATACTGGCGGTCAATGAAAACTCTCCGGTAGATTATATGGGTGTTAGATTGTATTGCTAAAGTAATGTATCATTATACATGTAAGTGCATGTCTTGAAATTGAAGGATATCACTTTAACAATTGCAAATACCGAATGTCTCAAAATTCCTAAAGATAATGTAAAGTGTTCAATTAAAGATACAGGGGTAGAAAACAAAATCACACATCTTAGTACTGGGTATGTCTGACCGGTTTACCTTTCCTGGAAAATCATCATGACGTCACGTTGTTCAAGCACGATAACGCCACGTGTAACTCTAGCTGAGTGTGGCCTGGCGATATCTTGCTGTAATCACGTGATGTCGGGATGATTACAAAGATACTACGATTAGTCATATTTGACAAAAGAGCGTATGTTATAGGAGATTCTGACTGATCTGCCTTTTGGGATCATTTCAGTTCGAACATGCATCACAAGCTGCAGCCAAAACACAAAAGCACAAACAAACAATGGTAGAATTTAACATGCACACTTTGTTTTATATCAAAAATGTTCTATCATAGCCAGATTGTCTATAATAAACGTTGAGCTAGGATTTTTATAGTTACCCTTTAAACTACGCTTCCGCTCTGATACGATTTTCGGGATGGTCGAATATACATAATCAATTCCACATCTGATACCACTCAGGTTTAGTACAGGCCACGAATGATCCATTATTTAACACAGTAATAGTCCGCCAACGTCGTTGTTCTTTCGCGACACCTACATAAGCCAAACGTTGATTCCAATTTCATCTTGTCATATATAGTGTCAGAAACACATCGATGTTATGGTTTATTTTATACAATTAAATCTACGATGTTGCCGTTTCCTAATTAACATAGCAATATATTGCGGTTGGGTCAACGTAAATGCACGTAGGCGTGGGCATTTCACCTAGAGGGCTTTTGCAACATCTTTGTGTAAATAAAAGACATTCGATCTTAATAATAATAGATACACAATATAAATGTCGTTACCACTACTTATGTTGTGTTTCCGTCGCTTAAGCTGTCCGACCACTATTCTCAAAACAAAACATCACCCGCATTTGAGTGATACGAATATTTTGAGCCCATTTTTCACACTACTCCTTCGCCGTCCATTCTTGCCTTATTATAACATAAAGAACTTTTTAGACTCTAACACGCATAATAAATTAGTGTCACTACTATTAAAACAGTTTACTTTTAACTACATTTTGCAAGACATCAAAGTCATTCACGTCACCTGCTTGTCCACTGTTGACGTTACCTCAGTTATTCGCGAATTCGTACAATACGTCGCAAAGTTTAAGTAGCTTTTCGGATCCTGCATAATGGTATCCGCGATTTCATTTCAAAATGTTTCAACTAATACTTGGGGTTTAGCGTTGCACGTCAATTTGAGTATAGTTTATAGATACGAAGTTGTTTTCTTGTATACTTTGACGGTAACCATGCTACCATGTAGTCAATTCAAACAGAACATGTGTTCAGCTGACTGATTATATATCTGTAAAGTTGTCGCAGAATGAAACAAATACCATGGTGTTAGTTATCAAACATAATTCTCTTCTTTCACACATACCAAGGCATTTCCATGTACAGTTTCTTAGTTAAAACGTCAGTAAATTATCGACGAATTTGTTTAAAATTCAACACAATAAAATGCATTTGTAAATATAATGTAATTGATATGCATTTCGTCTCATGACGTTCATGAGTGGACACGAACGTGTTGATTTATTTGATTTGAAACACCCTAAGGTTGTTGCTATTCATTGAAACATACAACTTGTCCTCGTTTTCCGATAATGTAACTGATGATGGATTAATACATCCATGTTCTTTTCCCAAAAGTACATTGGACGTGGTACACTCGGCTGTTATCTGGCGGACATTACATGAATCGTGGTCACATACATACACTGCCCCTGTCCTGTCTATAGCCAGACCCCGTGGAGACTTCAGATTATCATCATTGTAGACTGCCTTCACGGTACCGTCCATCGTCATACACGTCACTGCGTGCTTGCTGGTATCTGACACGTACACGGTTGTCCTGTCTGGACTGATGGCGGCAAAAAGCGGATTACTAAATAACGGTGTACCTTTCTCATCTGTCGTCATGCTTTTCAACACGGTGCCATTCATGTCTATCATTTCCACTTTGCATGGGCTCTGTGATGTTATTATAAGTGTACCGTCATTGTGTACAATTCCCCTACACGAAGCAGTTGTCTTTATCTCTTTAACTTTGGACAATGTTGATGACATTATAGATAGGAATTGGATCTTCTTCTCGTTAGTCACTGTCGTGGCTACATTACTGTTGTCGATCATAGTGACGTCAAATACGTTGGATGTCAGTTGTATTTCCGACGTAACCTCGTTTTGCATCATGTTTACTAGTTTGACCTTCCTATTATTCCAATCAGCAATGACGACTTGTTTGTTGGGTAACAGACATGATCCTGTTATGACGCAGTCGGAAGTGTCTGTGGATGATTTCACATTGACATCTTTAACGTGTTTAGGTTTAATCACCAACTGCCCTAATACTGTCGGTGATCTTTCTGCAGAATTTGAATTCCAGTTTGATGTAAACTTATATCTATTAATGTTATTCTTGGCATCTATTTTATTCAGACTATCTTCTAAAGTGTGTATTTGATGTGTCGCATTTTTCATAACTACGAACATTTGACTGTTTTGATTCGTCCGTTTCAATGTTTCTAGTTTAGATGTCAGAGTTTGAATATCAGCTATCACGGCTTTGCTTGTGTTCGAAATGGAACTTATCGTCGCTTCGTCCTTATTTTTGAAGGCAGTTACCATTTTCTCCATTCCTTCTATCGCTCTGGAATGGTATGTTTTAATTTCCTCCATATGTTTGTTTGATAGACTCAACGTACGTCCGTATTTTTGTTCCAGTCCATTTAGTTTCGTCATCATTTCTTTATATTCCGGACTCTCTGCAATACCTTTAGTTGCCTCTGATAATTTGCTGAGTTCACAACCTATATGGCCTGTCATCGCACATCGCTGACATCCTAGCTGGTCATGAGACTTGCAGTAGAAGCTAATAATCTCACCTTTATGATGAACGCACGATTCCGTACACGTGTCAATCGCCGTTGACGCAGGCTTGATCTTAGGCATTTGCGACTTGTCCAGTATGACATGGTGCTTGGTTACCCTTAATTTACGGTGATGCGTTAAACAAGTGGCACATAAATACTCCTGACACTCCGTGCAATACGCTTCAGCAGGCAGACGCTCACCATCATCACCACATGGTTGACATGAACGTTCTGATATTTCTTCTGATCCCGCTGTTACTGATGCCATTTAGTCGTTCTGTAAATCATTAAATGATCGTTCTAATTATAATAGAATTATGTTTGATGCTATATTAGGATATTTTAAAGCGTTGTTAAAGGTATGCATGTTTCAAATGCGTTTTATTCTTAGCGCAATTAAAATTTAATAAATCTAATCAATCATATGGCAATGAATAATTATGCATATAGTTTGTGATAAAAAATACTTCGTAATTGGTTGCAAATATTTAAAAAGCATCAATATGTCGTCCTATATATACAATGTCAGTATAGATATAAAAGTCGAACAGAAAATGTACCATTCAAGGAACACAGTCAACAAAATATGCACATCGAGACAAACAACAATTACACGGATTTATAACATGCAATGTGTGCGATATCACACACATACAATGGTTGGCAATAGGGCTACCGCCTTGAAACGGTCAAATATTTTATTTTAATATTATGTATACAATGATAAATGCTGTAAATAGTTCACAGATGTACACAGACATGTAGTTTCAACTATTGATTATTTATGTCGTAATTATGTAGTAATTACTGCAACATGGCAAATAAGATCTGTGAATGTTAAAGATTGTATACTCTTTTAACTGATGTTAAATATATGTTAATGAATTGCATGTTATCGAGTGATATGTGTTACATATATATAAAACATCTGTAAAATATGCTTTATGCGTAATTGCAACATTGCACGTGTGCTTCCGTGGTGTATAGTCAAATAGTGTATAATAAGCAAGAGGGCCATCTCAGTACTTGCCCATTGTCGAACCTCCGAAACCTTATGGTCATATACAATCTGTGCAAGTTTGGTTAAGAATGCTCAAGAAATGTAGCCTAGTAGTGTTAACAAGATAAAACAAGAGGCCCACGAGAGCCTGTATAGCTCTACTTGCTAAAGAGGCCATGACCTTCTGGCTCTTGTAGTTTTAGAGAAGATTTTGAAATATTTTCCTAAATAAGTGACTTTCGCAGCAGGGACAAATTTGATCACTTGGTCATCATTTGAACAAACAAACATAAGCTGATGATAAATACAAAATATTAAACCTCTGCCTATTGCAGTTCTTGCAGTTACAGAGAAGAAGAATGTTTAAATTTTCCATAAACACGTTTATATAAAATATGACGACCCTGGGGCGGGGTCAAATTTGACCCAAGGGTCACCATTTGAACGAACTTGGTTGAGGACGAAAAGCCAATGGAAAATAGAAAATATTAAACCTTTGACCCTTGTAGTTTCAGAGAAGAAATTTGTTAAATATGTGACCTCCGGCGCGGGGCTAAATTTGACCCCATGGTCATCATTTGAACAGACTTGGTAGACGATCATAAGCTGATGGTAAATACAAAATATTAAAGAGTTTCAGAGACGAAGATTTTTGAAGATTTTCCCTATATAAGTCTATGTAAAACTGTGATCCACTTGATCCGAGGGCCACCATTTGAACAAACTTGGTAGAGGACCATAAGCTGATGGTAAATACAAAATATTAAACCTTTGACTCCTGTAGTTGTAGTGCAAGAGATTTTTGAAAAGTTGTCCAATACAAGTTTATGTTAAACGTGTGACCTCTGGGGCGGGGCCAAATTTGACCCCAGGGTCAATATTTGAACAAACTTGGTAGAGGGCCATAAGTTGATGGTAAATACAAACTATTAAACATTTGGCCCTTGTAGTTTCAGTGTAGAAAGATTTTGAAGATTATCCATATAGACATGTAGCAAAAATAAGCGCCGCCCCTTGTTGGCCACGTTTTTTGACGAATCAACCCAGCTTAAATAATCGTGATAGAGGCGCAGCCAAACATCATTTCTGTGAAATTAATTTGAGATCCATCGAGAGGTTTCAGACAAGAAGATTTTTTAAATTTTTCAAGCCCCGCCCTCTGGCGGCCATGTTTTTTGACGAATCAACCTGGCTTGAACAATCTTGATAGAGGTTCAACCAAACATCATTTCTGTGAAATAATTTGAAATCAATCAAGAGATTTCAGACGAGAATGTTTTTTTAAGATTTCAATATAGTAATATAGCAAAAACAAGTTGAAGTATTGCTATGCAATACGATTTCCCCTACCGCTCGTTGTATGACTTTTTTTGGAGGATAATTAATTTTACATTAATAAAGTGACACATGAACATGTAAATGCATAATGTAACAGCAAAGTAATGCGTTACTGCATTAGGTAGCGTGTTAAATTTAGAAGCGTAAAATGCCCAATTAACTATCCGAAAAATTTGAGACTAAACATAACTTTTCATATAAACTACCTACCCATAAAACTTCATTTCATTATCTCCTTACTGAAGTTATTGAGCGGAAACCAGTGACCTTGACCACAGTGACCCCAAATGCAATGCCAATTTTCCTTTCCATATAAGCTACCTATCCGTAATGTGTCATTCCAATATCTTATCACTAACTTCCAAAATCCTTAACTTGTATCGAAAGACCGTTGTATTTTGTCTAGATCAAATGTCGTTCTGTTTCTACCAGCCTGAATGGGGATATGCGTTGTTATTTCGGTGGAGATTGCGTTGGGGTAGAATGGCAAGACAGAGCTTAAATGTTTGAACGTTATTTCCTTCGTTTTTCTTATCAAGTTTAATATCTAAATGTATCGTTACAATTACAAACTGATAATCAAGTACCCCTTTTAAGCCACAATGAAGAGAACTGTAACTAATGTTGTAATAAAGTGTAGTTCAATCCATTTGTATTTGTTGCTATTAATATTGTGATGTTGAATTTATGTATTGTAACATATCTGCAATAAATTATTATTAAACTAAGTCTTCTTTTCATAAAAGCTATCCAATCATAAAGTTTCATTCCAATAGCTCATTCCTAACTGAAGTTACTGAACGGAAACCGCTTTTATATTTTTAGTAGCAGTGACCTTGACCTTGACCCAGTGACCCAAAATGCAATTCCAAGCTTCCATTTCATATAAGCTATCTAACCTTGAAGTTTTCATTTAATATCTCATACCTGACTGAAATTACTGAGCGGAAACCGTTTTTATATGTTTAATAACAGTGACCTTGACGTTGACCCCAGTGAACCCAAATGCAATCCGAAGCTTCCTTTTCATATAAGCTACCTAACTATAAAGTTTCATTTCAATATCTCATACTTAACTAAATTCAAAGAGAGGAAACCGTTTATTCTATGTTTAGTAGCAGTGACCTTGACCTTCAACCCATCGAACCCAAATCCTTTTCATGTAAGCTGGCTACCCATAAAATGTCATTAAAATATCTCATTTTTAACTGTAGCTACTGAGCGGAAACCATTTGTACTAATTTTAGTAACAGTGACCTTGACCTTGACTCCAGTGACCCCAAATGCAATCCCAAGCTTCCTTTGCATAATTATTAGCTACACATCCGTAATGTTTCATTCCAATATCTTATTACTAACTGACGTTACTGAGTGGAAAATGTTTTCTCTATTTTTAGTAAAAGTGACCTTGACCTTGATCCAGTGACCCAAATGCAATCCCAAACTTCCATTGCATAATTATTAGCTACACATCAGTAATGTTTCATTCCAATACCTTATTACTAACTGACGTTACTGAGTGGAAAATGTTTTCTCTATTTTAGTAAAAGTGACCTTGACCTTGATCCAGTGACCCAAATGCAATCCCAAACTTCCTTTTCATATAGGCTACCTACCCGTAAAATTTCATTCAAATATAACATTCCTAACTGAAGTTATTGAGCGGAAACGAAGTGTGACAGACTGACGGACTGACAGACGGAGTGCACGATCGGTAGGAGACTAAAAAGCCCCGCCCTCTGGTGGCCATGTTTTTTGACGAATCAACCCGGCTTAAATAATCTTGATAGAGGTCCACCCTGGCATCATTTCTGTGAAATTATTTTCAAAGTCATTAAGCGGTTTCAGACAAGAAGAATTTTAAAAATAAATCCATATAGTTACAGTTACATATGTAAACTGCCCCGCCATCTGGCAGCCATGTTTTTTGACGAATCAACGCTGCCTGAACAGTCTTGGTAGAGGGTCATCCACACATCATTTCTGTGAAATGAAATCGAGCCAGTAGTTTTAGAGAAGAGTGTTTAAATTTGTCCAGCTTGTTTTCTTTCGGTTGTCATGGCAACCAGAGTTTTGCATTGATTTGCATAATTTGATCAATCTTGAGACCACCCACGGATCATTCCTGTGACGTTTGGTCAATATTAGCCATGCGGTTTCAGAGGAGAAATCGTTTGCAGCAATTGTGGACGGACACACGGACGTACGGACGCAGGTGAGATAAACACATTTACCTGCCTTACTAGTGACACAAAATGTACACCTTTGATTGCTTTTTGTTATTATTACCTATAATTCACCCGAATGATGTATGGGGAACATGTATTAGTGTTTGTTTGAGATATTTAATCATAACTGATATATAGAGTAAAGCAAAAGCAAAAATGGGGTAAATTTATCTGTGACGTGCAAAATAGAACGTGACGTCATTCAACAGATTGGCCTTTTCTTATATGATATACGACCACCTGTTTTATTGTATTTCTATATTGGTGGACGCTCGATCGTTTAATTGATATGTTTTTCTACGGAGAGAAATGCGCGTTTTTTTGTCTCTCGACATATCGTCCCATCAACGCAATAACTCAGTAAGTGCACTTTGGTAAATTGTTCAGGAGAGACAATAAACTGTTTTTTCCTTAACAATGGTACATATAAAGACACTGCCTTAGATTTAAGTGTAATATACCTTTACTATGGTCACTCTTTTATGATATTTAAATTAAAACTCATTTTTAAATGAGTTAATGATAATAATTAAATCATAGTGACTTTGTGCGCTGAAAAGTTCAACGCAACAAATCCGTAAGTGCACTTACGGAGTTGCTGCACTGAAAAAAGTCAACGCAACAACTGCACTTTGCCAAGTTTAATAGTCTTAAATGCTGTTTGTGAATAATTGTGCTGGTTATTATCATTAATACCTAACTTGCATTTGTAGTTGCTTATGATTTAAGTCTATATAGCTTATCATATAAATAGTTCAGCCATAAAATTAAAAAATGTGCAGACCTAAAATGTATGGCCATGTCGAACAAATGCTAAAAAAATCACAGATTATTTCATGGCAATCTATACTGTAAGGGTTTACGTACATACAACACTGATTCATGGCTTTTTCTAGGTATTTTAAGAAAAAGGACCCTTGTAAATGTGGGTAATTTCTGTCGTAAAAATGACCAAATTGGGATTCTTTTCATCGATAAAATGGCCAATTGAGAATTATTTACGTCAACATCTTGTATTAAGTTGCGATGAGGTATTAGCCTAATAGGTACAATTAGGAACACTATTACATCAATAACATGTATCAGTACATAACATGTAAAAATACAGTATTTTGCATTAGGAACGGGTCCTAGAAAATCACTGTGAATCCACGTTATTGCAAGCTATTTTACTTTGCCATGTAACTTGATAATCAGATATTGGCAATTATAACATCTAAAGGGTCTGGTCAATAATGAATAATCATTTTAACTCCTTATTAGACATGTAATTTTTACATTCATTTGATACATTCTGAAAGGAAAAAACGTCCAATTTCAAGTAAACTTCAATTTTCAAGTAGGACGAGCTACTGCCCACATGGAATTTGCAATGCACTACCAGCGTTTAAAATTGTATAAACGCTGAGAATTTGTACATCAGTTCTTAATTAAGCAATATTTCAGAAGGATTAGTATTGGCATTGCAATCACTTCACTCATAGAAGCATTTTCTTTTCTTCTAAAAAATGTCTTCACATTTCACTCAAGAAAGGTTTTCTATAAGGTTAATCTGACCCAGCTCAGCATATTTATATGATTTTAACCCCGTGTGGTTCTCGGGGGCCCGTTTGGTTACGGGGCAAAGAATAGGGCAACTGCAGATCACTTTTGACGAGAAGCAAAGGGATAGAACCCTCCCGAATTCATGTTCATTTTATCATTTTCTGTTCATGCTCATTAAAGGTCTTCATCATGACCCCTGCATTGTTTCAGGTGCCATCTCGCTCATATCACTAGAGCAGTGGCAGAAAAACAATACTGTGGCTTTAGCGTAAATGGAGTATCTACAATAGAACTTGCAGCAACTCTGCAGTTCAGGGTGAGAAAGTTCTAGGCCCGTTCTCCATATTTTATCTCGATGTACATGGAGAATGAGGCTGGCATGTTCTTCCTGTTAGGCGTCACATAACCTTTCATGTGTTGGTGCGCCTTAAAACCTCAATTCATTTCAATTATATGATTTTATAGCATGGCACTCATTACAGCTTGTACAAACTGATAAGTAATAGATAGAGTATGGTTTCATTGAGTTGGTTAATTTACACATCGAGATGGGCGTAGCCCATCGAGGTGTTTAAATTAACCAATTAAATTAACCAATGAGATGAAACCATACTCTATTTGTTTTGTAGCATGTCCATTTCAGCTCCCTGCCATACTCTAACTTCCAATAACTGGTAGTTGTAGTACACCATTTATTCCGACAGGTGTTATTTTCAACTGAACGATTTACACCTGTGCTATTACAAAGAGAATTTTCAGTGACCATGCTACAAGCATCATTGTAGCATGGTCACTGAAAATTCTCTTATTTGAACCACTCTTGATGTCTTCCTGGGTAGAACCAACTGGTACTAAGCAAATGGAGATACAGTGTCTTGCTAAGGGACACAACACATATGACTATGGCAGGAATCGAACCCATGACTTTTCGGTCAAGGGTTCAATGCTCTACCACTAGACCACAGCGCTCCACAAAACGGTTAAAGGAATACAGTGTAACAGTCTTTATTTTGGTAGCAGCCATTGCTTCCAAAAGCATATAAACACCTCACAGGATTCCCTTTTTGCAATTATTTCATTACAAATATATTAAAAGCCATCATCTGACCCCATAGAGTAAATGGTTAAGTTAAAGTTGCTTAACTTGGGCGCGGAGTATAAACCTGATGCATAGCATCATGGGGTAGACACAACACTTGTTGCAGGTCAAAACAAATACTGATATGACTTGTCTTAATGTCTGAGTAATTGGTTTATCAATAATACATAATTTGACCTCAGTTCTTAAGCAGATTTTCACAATCAAGCATAGTCCTCACCATCACCTGTACAAAGTTTGATGCCACTAAACCAATTTAAATTACAATTTGTTTGTAACAGGATTAATTATATTACACAGACACAATAAAGACATGCACATAAAATTATTTTCTATGAGATTGGATAGCATACAGTAGTTCTTTTCTATGAAGTAGATATTAAAAAAACACTGGTAATTATTTTCTGTTATCATACCTACCTCATGTAAACCTGTTAAATTCCCATAAACGGACTTTGAAACATTTCCCCCTATTACCCGCTACACCATTATATGCACAAAATGAATCAAAAGGTCTTAAGCGCAATGTTGAACATCTAAATTTCCATAGACGGACCATGAAACACTTTCACTATTGCCCGCTAAATACACTGTTACATGCACACAAATGATGAGCGCTTGTTTAGAAAAACTCAATGTATACATATAAAATTATGATCTTTGCTTTTACTGTTGATTAAAGTGTAAAAACAATCTTTGTAATGTTTATTTTCAACGAATATTCAGCAGAACCAATTTTTTTTTCAAATTTATTTTTCTGTATAATAAAATAAATATTACATTCCTGTGAGACTGAGTGAATATTTTCAACCTTCAGAAGGAAATAGTCTACATCGGCTCCACCTTGGTTGACGTTATTTTTCTCAGGTAATATTCACCCTCACAGGAATGTAATATTCTGGATAGCATTGACATAATAAAACAGGTATAATTATTTCTACTAGGATAGAATATCAAGTAGGGAATTATATTCTATTATTCAATTAAAACCAATATCTAGTATAGTATTCTATTAGGAAAGATAAAACACGGGCAATCATATTTATATTGATAAAAACAAAATGACAAATATTGTTGTCAATTTCTAATTAACAGTTCCGTTGTAAAGATGTAAATTGCTCAAATATATCTTAATCTTAATAATCACACTAAAATTTAGTATTTTTTCTTCTTAATCTATGGTTTTAGAGTTCTCAATATCAACCTGTGCTGATCAGTGATTTAAGTTTTATTTTGGGGGAAAATTGTGAACGTTTCCTTTTTTGTATGAATAATATATATTTTATAAGCTAAACAATCATTTAAAAAAATTATGACCTCATATTAATTTAGTGACATCACTGTCTTGTCATAAATCATGATACTCAGATTAATTGAATGCAATAACTCAGTAAGTGCATTTACAGAGTGATTGTTAGTGCACTTACAGAGTTTTTGCATTGAAACATTCAATGCAACAACTCCGTAAGAGCACTTATTGAGTTGTTGCATTGAACTTTTTCATTACTGTAGATAGTGAGTTGTGCATCTAATGAAATAAAATCCCGAAAAGTGCCAAATCAACTCTAATCTTTTGATAGAACATGTATCTCAATGTGAGAGACCCAATTACGCAAAAAATTGATTTTCTGAAAACATGTCGCTTACGGAGTTATTGCGTTGATGGGACGATATATTCGTCCTATATCAAACGAAGCAGGAAAATCAATGGTTCAATGACACCTTTAATGGCATGCATAAATAATATGCTTTTGTATAGTTAACTCACAGGCCTATATTATACTGATAACACATTGTGACACGGTTTCCTTAATACCAAATTATGATACAATGTACATTTAAACAAACGTTACCCTAAAGAAATAGTAGGCTTTGGATCCGTTAAATACATGTTAGGCAGTACGTGATCAAAAAAAACAACAAAGTAAATACCTTAAGGTAACATCGGAGAACGTGAAGTTCAATATTTTAGACGTAACTGAGCACTACAACAATCTATGTAGTATATCAATTGTAATTAGAATATGACGTCATTACTTTGTTACATAATACTATTTTTAGATATGGATACTAAATAATAACTGTTACTTAACTGCAACACTGATCTACTTTTAAAATACAAAAGTAATTTAAGAACATGACTATCATAACCTGACTTCTATGGTGATGTGATTTACAAACTTCGTAAGATCCTTGGTCATGATCACTTTCATACAAACTTTATTAAACTTGTTACACAGTTTATAAATAGAGGTTATGACACAATCATTTTGTAACGCACCGCATGTTTAGCGGTTGACCCATTTACAGTTCGCTACTATGCTTTCCTCTTTGATGGTGCGATGACCGGACAGATTGTGGACACTATGATGACCTTTACCTAAATACATATAGGACAGTAGCGTTTGATGTTTGTGTTTAAACTTATTTTGTCGTACCCTTAACGGTTTGTTCTCTTGTTGCTCTGGCTTCTGCCAAATCATTGAGTACTTACTTTGATGCTTACTAGGCCTTTTTATACGAGTATCATGTATACATGTTGCCTATAAATGCTGCATTGTATGTTAAAGGTTGAAACTGGCGGGGATATCTTCAGTTACAATCTCCCGTTTTTGGGATGACAATAGGGTAAGAGTGAGGTTTGGTGCAACCTAGAACCTTGTTTACACCCTCAGAGGCCTTTTTTGTCACTGACAGTTCAAAGGCGATATCCCAACTGTCAACCTTTTTGTTTTTGTGATGTCTTATCTTACTTTTTATTCATATTTATAATAGTTCTTTGTTTCTGTGTGCGTTTGTGGTTGACTGTCGTCATTGAAAGCTGCATTTCCTGTTCCATTTTTATATCTACTTTAACTACTTATGTATTTAATTCTTGATCAAAGCAAGCTGGGCAAAAGTTCTTAAACACGAGTGAAAACTTTAAGATGTATAACTACTTAATTTGTTGGTATTCGTTTTAATATCTTTGGTGACGTGAGCCATATAGATCGAACTAAATAAGGACTGTTCGCAAGAAGATTATAGGGTCATTAAATACATGTCTATGGAAACGCATAGTGACCGCCCACTGATAAATGTACTGTCGCCATAAATATAACGACATATTGTTTTATTTACGGAGATAGAGTATATATTTGTTTTTATGTAAAGTACTTTCTTAAAATTCAACCAAGGCCTTTGCCTCTGTGTGCACCAGTGTGCCTCAGTGTAGATACGGACCTGGAAAAGCAGTATATCTGCTTTCCTGTTGCGGACGGGGTTCAAACCCGCGGCTTTGCACTTCTTAAGAAAAAGATGTTTTATGAATTTTCGTTTTTTATGAATAAATAGTAGTTAAATGGCTTCCAGATTCATCAGATTTAAATGTTAATAAACATATAGCACGCACACAAGCACGACCAACGCACACACAAACACACGCGCGCACGCAAGCACGCGCTGTTTCTCTCTTGTTCAATAGTTGCTTCCCTTCCACACTCCCTCCTTCCTTCAACCCCCTCTCTATCATCTCCCTCCCTCCCCTCTCTCTCTCTCTCTCTCTCTGTCTTTCCCTCTCTCGCTCTTTCTCTATCTTTCAACCCCTTTAATCCCTCTCACACTCCCTCCTTCCTTCAACCCCCTTCTCTTATTTACCGCCTTCCCTCCCTCCCTCTCGTTTTTCTTTCTCAGTCTCTTTCTCTATATTTTATTTTCTCCCTCTCTCTGTCTCTTGCTCTCTGTCCAACTTTCTTCCTTTCTCTCTGTCTGTCCGTCTCACTCTTTCTCTCTCTCTCTGACTTACTCTATCTCTTGCCTACTCCCTATCTATCTCTCTCTCCATCCATATTTCTTTCTCTCTTTCTTTCTTTCTCTCTGTCTCTCTCTCTCTCTTTTCATTTTATTTTTTTCAATATTTCAATTCAAGCATAAATTAAGAGAGCTTTATTTTTAAAAAAGTTGATTCATAATCTACTAATATCTGGAAACCATGCATGCATAATTTCAAATATGTTATCGTCATCTTTAGCATTAGATATGACCCTTGGTTGGGGGCGCCTCTACCAATATTCCAATTTTTATAAACAATGTCTCCCTTGTGTTTTGTGTCAATATACAGTACACACACACATACTTGTTTCTATAATAATTTATCTGAAGCAACAGGATAGTTGGATAGTCTTTTTTTAAAAGGCCGCTGCGTTTAATTATAGGTATTGTTTCGGATTATATAAATATGTACTTATACGGTTGTTTTGAGCAGGTACATCCTCAGCTTCCTTTTCAATTTCTAATTACTTGTATTTCGTATTAGGTCTTTCTACAGAAGAGTGGTCTCATCAGTTCGGTTGTCAAATGGTGTCTGCTAAAATCCCCTTTTATACCCGATATAAGACCAGTGGTCGATTCACAAAGTACCTGAAGCGTCTCATACAGTACAGACTTATCTCATTAATATTCAGTGAATTAAGATAGTGTGCATGTCGTAAATACATGAACCCACACGTACACAGTAATCACTTGGTACAACATTCGTTATAACCGTTAGATTGTTCCAGTGCCTTTTATCGGGATTGTGTATATTTAAGCGATATTCTACCTTAAAGCAACACAGAATGGGCTTGATGATCCCAAAGGATCTGTAGATAATAGAGGAATTCTTTTCTTCGAGTGTCGAGTTTCGAGTAGAGAAAATCGAGTTTCGAGTAGAAAAGATCGAGTTTCGAGTAGAGAATTTCGAGTTCGAGTAGAAAATATCGAGTTTCGAGTAGAGAAAATCGAGTTTCGAGTAGAAAAGTTTGAGTTTCGAGTAGAGAAAATCAAGTTTCGAGTAGAGAGTATCGAGTAGAGAAATTCGAGTTTCGAGTGGAGAAAATCGACTTTCGAGTAGAAATATCGAGTTTTGAGTAGAGAAAATCGGGTTTCGAGTAGAGAAATTCGAATTTCGAGTAGAAAAGTTCGAGTTTCGAGTAGAGAAAATCAAGTTTCAAGTAGAGAAAACCGAGTTTCGAGTAGAGAATATCGAGTTTGGAGTGGAGAAAAACCGAGTTTCGAGTGAATCGAGTTTCGAGCAGAGAAAAGCAAGCTTTTAGTAGCTTTCAGTAGACAATACCGAGTTTCAAAATTTAGCGCGATCGCCTATTTTGAGGGTTTCGGATATATAAGCACAATGGTGAATTATCGCTAATCAAACTCTAATTTTATATTAACGTCTTTACCGCGAGCAGAGAAAATATATAACTTTTTTATCGCATGTTTACATATTAAAATATTAATGATCTATTTTAAGTTATGTTTGTTATTCAACAGAACCGTTTCTCTATACAGAAGAACTAGTTCAAACTAAATACCCCTAAATATCCTTTTTTGGTAGTTGTCACGTATTCACGCGACTTAAATCATGAAGTATAATAGACGTATATATACTGAAAGGAAAACGAAACGCATAATCAAAAAATTGTCTTTACTACACTAGTATATACACCTAATTCTACGTAATATTCCAGATATATCTCAACGTGTTTTTCTACAAAAAGGGGCTACCACTAATTACAGAACGGACAACTCTGTCATGTAGTAGACATTTTAATCAAAGTATACTTTGTTACACGAAATTCATAAATGTTGAAGTTTCGCTTGAAAAAGTCAAGCCATTTGAGTATTGTGTTTAATGTTAAGAGACTGCAACATTTAACGCCTAAGTTTGCTCACCTGCTTGAGCCAAATGCGCATTCTGACGATAATGAAACTTTAAAGGGGTAACCATTGGTGTGTTCAGTGCTGTTTAAAACTTCTTTCTAAAAGGACAGGCCTAATGTCGCCCTGTACCATTCGATTAGCAGTAGCATATTAAACATACAATATATATATAGCGGAAATACCCATTATGCGTTTCTTTTTCCTTTCAGAATATAACGTGTAATTGACATTGAACGTACAGGGATACTTACAGTTTGTGTTGTTTAGTTCCAAATGTTCGATTTTTTTTTTAATTTCAATGATTAATGTATTATTATCAAGGAAATTGTTAAATGCTTGAATAAATAAAATTGCAGTAAATCTAATCATGCTACTTTTCCCCCTTGATTTCTATAAGTTAACCGTGTGCACTCATGCTAGGGGGCCAGGAGTAGGTTGTGTGTGTGTGAGGGCGGAGTGTGTGTGTGTGGGGGCGGGGGGGGGTGGGCATTTAGCATTTAGAATGTTTACATTGCACTTGTGTAAAAAAACGTGTGACAGGCCCGTAGCCAGCCCTGCAATTTAACTGAGGCCAATCCTTTACTGTGGAGGTCCTGTGGCACGCACCCTCGCCCACCCAACCACAAAACTCCGGATCTTTTTTTATCATTATTTCTACATGCAATTTCTTGCGTTTTAGGGCATGTATCCAAGACAAGCTTTTCGGTTTAAAGATATTTTTGTATCGATACTGAGGTTTTTTATATGTGGAGTACATAGTCACAGTATCAGTGTCGGGAACTAAACCAAACTAGTTCTAGATCGAGATCTATATAAAATTAAAACAAAAAGAACATGTTATTTGTTGAAAACAAACATTATCCTAATGTCTCTTTGCATTGGTTATAAATTACTATGTAATATTCTGGAACGAAGTGGTAAAGACATCCGCTGACTAGGGAGCGTAACATTATCCCAGAGAACAGAGTATTGTAGTTATAGTCTATAACTACAATACTCTGTAGTTATAGTCTATATATAACTACAATACTCTGGGATAATTTTTCAGGAAAACTTTTAATTTTATATCTATATTTGTTTCGTTCCCAACACTGATACAGCTACCGATGTACATTCCTCCAACTGTACAGATGCAATGCCTCGGTGTTTTTTTTCCATAAAATGCAATGCCTCGGTGTGTCTCAGCGTAGCTAGTGACACCAAATCCACTTAGGACATGCTTATCTTCTTTTAGAGCATGCAAAGTGTACTGTTACAAAGATATAGATATGCCAAACTTCAAAGAAAAACCCCGCATACAACAATCGCCTACGTATAGATGATTATTTTGTGTAGAGAGAGAGAGAGAGATAAGAGGTTTATGTTCGCTGAAGGCTAAAATCTATATTTAATTTAATAGTTGGGGTGTTTTGAAATCTGTTTCGATTTTTGAGTCGACGTGTTGACGTTCTCGAGTTTCGAGAAAATCGAGTCTTGAGTAGAGAAAGTCGAGTTTCGAGTAGAGAAAATCGAGTATCGAGAGAGAAAGTCGAGTTTCGAGTAGAGAAAATCGAGTTCCGAGTTGACATTATCGACTTTCGAGTAGAGAAAATTGAGTCTCAGTTAGAAAAAATCGAGTCTCGAGTAGAGAAAATCGAGTTTGAGAAAACAAATCATTGTAAGAATGGTGAGCAGCTGGTGAGGAATACGGTAATTATATATTAAAATGTATCTGTTGAATACAATTTGTCATTAGTATTTTAACAGTGAAAGAAGTAAAGTCAATACTAATTCACATGCTCTTTTGAAATCTTTTGTTATTGAAGTACACTATTTAAAGGGACAAACATCAATATTGGTTTTCTTTAATCTCTCGGCGTGCCGCTATGTTTTTTTTCATACAACAGCAGCATGCACTTTATTGTGTCGCCTGCGTAGCGCAAACACTTTAGGATCACTCTGTCTTGCATACCGGATAAGGCTATCCACGTTTTACATTGTGGGGGGTGGGGGTGGGGAGGGGTGGACATGGGGGATGGGCAGTCTTTTCTTGCATACCGGACAAGGATATCCGTCATTTTACCGGGGCTAGATATTCCCATCTCACCCTAGGGTCGAGGTATAATTCACGCGCGCCAACATCCGGTATGCAGGGAAACATGCAAAACGTTAGTAGATGGCGGTGTCAACGCACAATATGTCTCTGATATGTAAGAAAAAGAGTATATCATGGGTATTCGATTAAGATAGGGAATTCCAACCCTCGGTATAAATGTTGGAATTCCCTATCTTCACCGGATACCCATGAAAGATTCTTAGAATCTTTATGGGTAAAGATAAAAATCAGGCGCGCACCAACATCCGGTTCATCACATTGTGCAGGTGTGTCGCGTGCAAACATCATGTCAGTGCCTCAAAGGTTTAGGTCACAGTAGTAGGTCAAAGGTAAAATCATGTCTCAGCCATTACTTGGCAACTACTGAAGTGAGTTAGGTCAAACTTCACACAACTGTACATCAAAATGAGAAAGTGTGTCGCGTGCAAGAATAATGCCAGTACCTCAAAGGTCAAGGTCACACAGTTGGAGGTCAAAGGTAAAACAATTCGTAATAACAATTTATGTCTCAACCATTACTTCGAAACTACTGAAGGGAGTTTCGTCAAACAATGTACAAGTTCACACACATGTTAATCACAATGAGAAGGTGTGTCGCGCGCAATAATCATGTCAGTGCCTTAAAGGTCAAGGTCACAGTTAGGCAGATGGTTTGCAACAGAGGCATCTAACTCGATATTGTCTACTCGAAACTCGATTTTCTCTACTCGAAACTCAATACTGTCTACTCGAAACTCGATTATCTCTACTCGAAACTCGATATTGTCTACTCGAAACTCGATATTCCCCACTCGAAACTTGATTTTTTTTCTACTCGAAACTCGATATTGTCTACTCGAAACTCGATATTCTCCATGTGAAAACTGTACATATCTAAATTCTTCAACATGACACGATGAATACATATGATAAAGGTCCTTAGCGCTCCGATTTATATTTCTTTGAATTATGTTCCATTCAAGGTATTAGGTCTACAAAATTGAAACGACGGGTGTCTATGCTTGTAGTCGGGGCGACTTTGTACGGCCGGCACACAACACTCAATATACGCTAGTGTGCATGTCTATAAATAGTGAAAAGGTGATCCTTTGGAAACAACTAACACAAACAGTAGCAGACTCGCTTTTATTGAGTCTGTTCATGAGAGATTATTATAAGATGCAACACCTCTCACGCCTCCTAGAACCGGCTTAAGCGATATTTTACTTTAAAGCAACACAGAATGGGCTTGATATAAACTACTTAAAACCTTTGCAAAATTGTATTATCATAAGTATGATCTTCTTTTCAAAAACAAAAGTAATATAAGAACTCTTCTGCGACAAGGACTTTCACAACCTGGCTTCTATGGTGACGTGATTTACAAAGTTCGTAATATCCTTGGTCATGATCACTTTCATACTGTTTTTGTTCAACTTGTTTAAAATGTTTATCAAAAGAGGTTATTACCCTATCATCTTGCAACGTATTGGATTCCTGATGGTGGACCATTTACAGTTCGCCACTATGCTTCTCTTTACTTGTGCGATGACCCGACAGGCTGTGGACCCTATGATGACGTTTACCTAAAGACCAAAAGGAAGGTGACGTTTGAAGTTTGCCTGCAATCTTGTATTGTCGTGCCTTCAATGGTTTATTCTTTTGTTGCTCTGGCTTCTGCAAAGTCACTGAGTACCTCCTTTGTGGCTGTCTAGGCTATTGTTTTTTTGTATTTATGTATACACGAGCATCTTTGTGTTTTACTTATATTGCCTATTACATGTAATGCTGCCTTGTTTGTTAGAGAATAGTTCATGGTGGGGATTTCGTTATTTATACTGTCCCGTTTTATTGGGATGACAGTAGGGTAGGTGTGAGGTTTGGTGCACCTTAGAACCTGGTTTAAACCCCAGCGGACTTTTTTTGCCACTGACCGTTCCAAGACGGTAGCCCTATTGTCAACCCGTGTGTGGTTGTGATGTGTTATCTTGCCTTGTAGTCATCTTTATATATAGTTGTTCTTTTCTTTGTTTCTGTGTGTGTTTGTGGTTGAATGCTACTGTCCTGTTCGATGTGTATATCTACTATTGATGATCACAAAGGACCAGTAAAGACAAGGAGGTTATGAAACTGCAGGTTTAGCAATTTCCGATATACATGGCGCTAGGGGCGTGAGAGGTGTTGCACGGTATATTACCTTTATGAACAGACTCAACATAACCGAGTTTTTTTCATTTCGTGTTTGTGTCTGTTGCTACCAAGAGATCCCCTTTGCAGTATGTATTGACATTCACACTAGCTTCTGTTTAGTGCTTTATGGCGGCTGTAAAAGGCTACCGACTACAAATCATTAGTGTTATTACTCAATCGTCCTTTGGGATCATCAAGCCCAACCGTTGTGGCTTTAAAGTAGAATAACGCTAAAGCCGGTGATAGTGGGTGTCATAGGTGTTGCACGTCAGATTACCTCTCTTGAACAGACTCAATGAAACCAAGTCTGGCTACTTATATCTCGGGTTTGTATCTGTTGCTTCCAAGTGTTTCCCTTTCCAGTATTTTTGTACTACACACTTATAAAAAGGGGCACACTTTTTAAAGATAAAACAGAAATTCACAGAATAGAAACGTCCCACGCAGACTAGGGAATGAATAAAGGTATTTCCAAAACGCAATAGCAAACATTTAAAGTTTAGAGTTTGAAGAAATCTTCCAAAAGTCTAACTCGAGCCAAATTAGATAGATATTATGATGAAAATATAACGTGAACACGTATATATTTCGGATATATTTAGCGTAAACATAATCGTACATGATATTACGTAAGACTTTAGAGAAGAAACTTTTAACATTACTTTAACAAAATAGCATCAATATGAATCAAACAGTAATCTCCTTAAATTATGGTAGTAACTTGCTAAAAAAGAATATCGCACTATCAATTATTAGTTGGGTCCCTATGCATTTCCATATATGTCAGATATACCGTCGACATATCATTTTGTATTCAAACACATACGGATAATTTAACATAACAAATTAGCATTATACCTGTAAGAGTGTACAAAATGAGTGTACAAACAAGTACGTTTTAAATACACCTAGATAAGCGATAACCAATATAATTCAATAATTGTGAGTATAAACCCTCAATTGAGTGACTCATTATGAATTTAGGTTAGGGTTTAACATTTAATTGTTCAATATGTTGAATGACTTCATGATACATCAAAAACATCAAACTCTATACAAGGGGCTGGGTGTTCACTCATTTGAACACACGTTATAGTTTATGGTTCGTCAAACGTAAGATTAAACTACCGACCATCTCAATTCTAAAAACTGGGTCGATAAAAGGTACTCATATATTTTAAGGTTACTATGCATGGACAATATATCCACTTGTTTCCATTTTTTCCATAGAGTAGAATATAATTAATGATGACGTATCAGCACAATATAAAGTGTATCATAATTTATTTGCACCGTGTTATACTACCAACTTATTACAAATTTAATATGCTACACGGATATCAGATATTGTTATACAACATGGATTCAACATAAACGTCCTACTTTCGTTTTCGAATTATTTAAAGTGTCCAGTACGTTTCGTTATGACTTATGAAAGGTATAGCAGATATTAAATTATTAAAAGTGTTGATATTTATTTTTAATTCTACTTTCGTTTTCATATTTGGCATAATTCGATTTGTTTACAAATGCCATTCTTCTTTCATCAATATGACACACATGCAACATGTCTTTGAATGTTTACAAAGATACATATATCAATATAGCACAGCAAGTATAAACAGAACACATATAATATATCTTAATAGGGTATTACCTGTGTGATAGGTGAGGCCTTACTTTATTTCTGAAGAAATGTAATCGTCTCAACCGGTGTTGTAGTAGCTATCAAGGCGGTGTTGTATTAGCTACAATTAGCCGTCCATTTGAGGAGCACACCGTTGGGTTAAGTTACTTCACAGACACATGTATGACTACATCTGTCATGTAAGTGTATGATGTTCGTGCATTTTATTCTTTTGTGTTTCAGCTCAATTCTCCGAAATAAATGCAATGTAACTCATTGGTATTTACAATGCGTCTAGCACGATGGCATGTCTTAAAGATAATTCGCGGTGTGTTTTCAATTCTCATACTGGTAAACATATCGTAATTAATGGTTCACATGTTTTTCCTGACTATCACTATACGTAAAGCGATTTGAAGGTGTTAACATACTAACACTGATCCTGAAAAAAACCATATACAAAATTGATACACATTCAGCACATTAAAAAAAAAGAGTTGATAGTACATGCATACTATTATTGAATAATGAAAAAACGTTACTCTGTGTCCGTTGTAACTTAAATTCGTCTGGATAATTTTCGTTCAAAATCGTGTATATAGCATAAAAACGGTATGAGCGAGACACCAAACGTAAATCAGAAGTATATAAACAGTAGATTATAGCCCCGACAACGATATTGACCTTTTTGTAAATAGAGGCATAAGTCCTTAAAATAAGTATGAATGTCAAACAGGAAATGCAACTTTCTCAGAACACAGTAAACCAAAATCAAGAAGCCCAAGAGGGCCTGTGGACGCTCTACTGGATAAAATGATTCTTATATCAAGAGTTGTCGTCCTAAAATTCCCATCAGTACTTTTTTTAAAACATTGCAAAAAAAGGAGGGCAAGGATGGCCCTAGATCGTTCACCTTGTAATCATCAATACGTCTGCTGTGTCTAGTCTGGCATGGGTATTGTTTAATTTTTCCCACTTTCTTCTATGAATAAGATTTCATCAAAATCGTGCGGGATTAATATTAACATTCTAAACAAATTTGGTACAGATCAGATAAAAAATGAAGTAGCTACACATTTAACAAAGGAAAATACAATATAGCATTTTTCAACAAATCTAGGGTCATAACTCTGCCGTTACTAAAAGATCTAGCTGGTTTTCGAACCTGTCCAGGATGTCATTGATATATCGCGATTTACTCAACTAGACATCAGACTGAGGCTTCCTGCCAAATTTCATAGAAATCCAACAAGACGTTTAGGAGGAGTAGAGCCGACACAACATTTAACCATAACTCCATCAAAAATCAACGAACTGGAGAAAACCGCAATAGGCACAACAGTGCTTCCTGCTATGTTGCGTAAAATGTTGTTTAAAAAAAAAAAAGAAAAAAAAAAGAAATTTATTAAAAAAAAATATATATATATATATATATTTTATAGATTAAAAAATATATAATAAAAAAAGTGAAGGCCATATCATCTTAACGAGGCAAAAGAGAGGGCCGTAACTCTGCTGTTACTGGTCCGATCTGGCTGGTTTTCGAACTTGTCCGAGCTTTCATAGACAATAACAATCTGGTCAAGTTTGGTAAAGTGAAGGCCCTGTCATCTTAACGAAGAAAAGTATAGCATTTTTAAAGAAATCAAGGGCCATAACTCCGCTGTTACTGGTCCGATCTGGCTGGTTTTCGAACTTGTCAAAGCTTTCATTAATATTAACAATCTGCTAAAGTTTGGTATGGTCGGATGAAAAATGAAGACCCTATCATATTAACGAGGCAAAATTTATAATTTTTAACTAAATCAAGGGCCTTAACTCCGCTGTTACTGGTCCTATTTGGCTGGTTTTCAAACTTGCCCGAGCTTTCATTGATATTAAAAATCTGCTACAGATTGGTAAATATCGGATGAAAAATGAAGACCGTATCGTCTTAACGAGGCAAAATATATCATTTTTAACTAAATCAAGGGCCATAACTCCGCTGTTACTGGTTCGATCTGGCTGGTATTAACAATCTGCTAAAGTTTGGTAAAGATCGGATGAAAAATAAAGGCCCTATTGTCTTAACGATGTAAAAGTTACCGGACAGACGGACGACGGACGGACAACGGACAACTCGCCATCCCATAAGCTCTGCTGGCCCTTGGACAGTAGAGCTGAAAAAGCAAAAAAGACGAACATGAATGGCAATGTTAATAGGGAATAAAGGCATATGACGTCACACACACAAACGGGGTTGACAATAGGTCTACCACCTTGGAACGGTCAGTGGCAAAAATGGCCGCTTGGGATTTAAACCAGGTTCTAGGGTGCACCAAACCCCACACTTATCTTACTGTAATTCCAATAAAACAGGACAGTGCAAATAAAGAAATCCACGCCATGAAATATTCTCTAACCAACAAGACAGCATTAATATGCAAAATAAGTAAAACACAAAGTATTTATGTATAAAGTATGTATAACGACACAAATATTGCTGCCTCGGTTTGATATAGAGTGTTTATGAACGGTAATGGCAAGTAGCCTAGAAAGTCACAAAGAAGGTACTCAAAGACTTGAAAGAAACCAGAGCAACACAAGAATAAACTACTGAGGGCACGACAAGACAAGATTGCAGACAAATACCAAACGTCGCCGTCATTTTAGGCTTTAAGTAGACGTCATCATAGGGTCCAAGCCTGTCCGGTCACCGCACAATTAAAGACGAAAGCATAGTGGAAAACTGTATTAAAATGGGTCTACCAGTCAAGCAGTGCGTTGCAAAATGATAGAGTCATAACCTATTTTGATAAAACGTTTAACAAGTTTAACAAAGAGAATATGAAGGTGATCATGACCAAGGATCTTACGAAGTTTGTACATCACGTCACCGTAGAATTCAGGTTGTGATAGTCCTTTTCGCAGAATATTTCTTAAATTACTGTTATACTCGTATTTGGAAAGAAGATCAGGATTACGATAATACAATGTTGCAACGGTTATGCGAAGTTTATGGTAACGGTAGCACTGATGGAGTAGGTTTTTAGCTATACAAAGATTACGAATATTAAAGTCCTCAACTCGAGTACAAGCTCTAGAAAAAAGTTGAGACACATATACCCTATAAGAAGTTGCTCGGGGAATATCTCCATCTGAATGGGGACAATTAACAATATCAAAATTAAAATCATCTCTGTAAATCGAGAAAAGAAGCGTTAATACCAGAAATATTCGCTTTGTTAAAAAAAAAGGTATGATAATGGACCTTTGGAAACGGCCGAGAACAACACATACGAAATATTGCAGTCTCGGTTTGATTGAGACTGTTCATGAGCGGTAGTGAAATATGCTAGCTACCGCTCACGCCCTCTAGCCCCGGGTTGAGCAGAACTCAATATTCATAAAATCAATAGTACACAGTTTTTACCATCCCGAAGATGGCATGCATACGGCGGTGGACATGGAGTTATACGCTTCCCCATGTCGTACGGCGTATGGTCCCAGTATCTAATAAAATTAAATGCCCCGAAGAGCGAAATAAACATAATGGAATTTAGTTGGGAGCAGCGGTTATGAAGTCTGCGTATACAAATAACAGCCAAACGACTAAATTAAAAAGCAGACAACATATCGTATAAGTGGTTAAACAATACCCAGAGCCTTTTATCGGCCGGAGTAGTGGAACCACCGAATCAAAAATTAAGTAAGAAAACAAAAGAAATTGAAAATGTACCACCGATAACTAAATATAAGTATCGGGCTCAGCGATCTCCAAAGATGTTGAAGTTCTTTAGGATATATATTACTAACCATAGTATAAAAGAAAGGGTTGTCAATGTTCAATATGGCATCCAGATACCGAGAGGTGTCATTAAAGGCTTCAATAAGATTTGCCTGGGCATCTGGTGAAGGACTCAACATAAAATCTCTTTCATTGCAATATAAAAACAAATCTACGACAAGGGGTGCACAGTTCGTTCCCATATGGATACCAACAATTTGTCTATAAACGAAAATATTATTTAATATTATCTAATAAGAAGATGAGTGCTTCACAAACTTCTTGGCAAGTCTGTCTAAACTGCCATTAGTAAAATCTGAAAACAAGATATTTTCGCCAGTGGCATCTTTGAACAAAAGCTCCATCAGATAATTTTGAAAACACCCATGAGAAATATCTGTAAGCGGGAAAATCGGCAAAAATAACGCAATAACGGTAGGGTATACTATTTGTATAAAATGTGATACAATGGTTGCATTAAAATTGAATTGTTCAAACCGCAAATGTGTTTGTTTTTGACAAATTGAAATTGAAATGCAGTATTGCATTTGACTGGTAAAGGTAAAAAGTATAATTAAACAATTCATCAACCGAGTGCATTACATTTCACAAACTTTATTTTGAGAGATTAGAAGTCGTTTAGATAGTCGATTGTCACATTTAGTTTCATTTTAACAATAACACGATACAATAAATTTGCACAACAACACTCTTGAAATTACTATTAAGGATTGGAATGCTAACGTCAATGTATTAAGTGTTGCTTTAGCTTCTGCCAAGTCATTGAGTACTTGCTGTCTGTCTTTATAAGCTTTTGTTTTATAAATTCATATATACATGATAATTTATGGCTTATACTTATATCGCCTACTAATGCTGCATTATTTGTTAGAGAATATATAACCTGGCTGGGATATTTATTTACACTGTCTCGTTTTATTGGGATGACAAAAGGGTAAGGGTGAGGTTTGGTGCACCATAGAACCTGGTTTAAACAACCCACGACCTGTTTTGCCACTGTCTGTTCCAAGGCGGTAGCCGAATTGCCAACCCCTTTGTGTTTGTGATGTCATATCTTGCCTTAATCATCTTTATAACTGGTGTTTGTTTCTATACGTTGGTTGACTTTGGTCCTTGATTGCTGCATTTCCTATTCGACTGTTGTATATCTTTTAGCAAATAATTAAATACCGTTCCAGTTGTTGCAGCCATTTGTATTAGGAATACGAATCAAACTGATTCCGTTTAATTAATGAAAAGTCATCCTGGAATATCTTGATTTATTACTGCGTCGAATTGCATGGGTAACTGATACAGGTATGACGACGACATCAACTAACAGTTGGACTCTCGGGATTATAATTCTCACTGAAACCATAAGACATGACACTGGTGTTAATTTTAGATGGCAGACAATACTGTGGAAAGTAAGAAACTAAACAGGGTGACACAAATGACCAATTGACATGCAACATTTGTTCATTAAAACTATTAACAAATATGTGATCTCTCGACTACGACAATTACAGCTCTTATACAAGACATACATATCAAACGGCTATACATGTTTTCGTCTTTGAGAGATTCATGTCTATACACTCTAAGAGATGGACTAATTATAATTGCTAAGTCCATAAATGTTTCAGCGTTCCATCTATAGCAGCTTATATTAGCTTGTGGCCTCTTTGATGAATTGCTGTATTAAATGTTAACGTGACTTCATCGATATCCCCAGCGACCGTATGATTTATAATTTGATGGTATTAACAGCTTACAACCAAATATCTTCAAAACAATCTAGGTCAGTATGTTGATATATATGTTTATGTAAAGATATATTGTACTCTATAGAAAAAGACACAATACACCTCTTGGTGCGTGTATTTACCGATCTTCAAAGGTAGACTGATCTTGATATTATATGGATAGTTCTCTATGAGAAATGTGTAACACGTTTCATGGTACACTATTGAAGATTTTCCTACACATTACGAAATAAATATTTGATATGTTTATCATGCTTCAATGGAAACAATAGAATGATAGAAACTAGTTCTATATTATCATAGGAACTAGTTCTATATTATCAACATTTACCGAAAAATGAAAATGAAAGTGCTAAGAGTATACTCGGTTTTGAAGTTATGGTCATGACAAAAAGGTTCGATCAATCCACTCTCTTGTGTATATATATATATATATATATACTCAGCCAAAATAGAAACGTCCTTCTTTTAAGCCGTGCATAGGGTTGACTTTGTTACACTTGTACACCAATCTAGATACAATTTCATCATTTTATACTTATGACTCAATCATTTTGATCAATATTTATAATCATCAAAAACCAAAGTTTGTCTGTTGCTGCTAAAACATGTTTTATTCAAATTGCGAAATCACTATGTTTTTATTATAAAGGGAGGTAATCCGAAAAGACTCATTCGTGAAAGCTGTATGGCGCAAAAATGAGTGAAAGATCAGCGTCTTTTCTCTGTTTTTGTGGTGATGAGGTCATTCTCTGTTTATTTCAATATAACAAAACTGTGTTAATTCACAGTTTTAACCACAAGACCCGGAAATGCTGTTTAAACCAAATCAAGTGGAATAAGTTTGCCCACAAGTTTGATTCAAAGAAAATTGTTTTCATGACAGTGCTGGCCTTTAACTAAGGTATAGGCATATAAGATTGAATACAATATAATTTTATTGTGTCAAAATCTATGGGTAAAGTTGGGGATGTTTCTAGTTGGCTCAGTATAAATGTACACTCGCTAACATACTGATACATGTATACATATGCTATACATATCATAGGCACCACAAGACAACTAGGTATACATATGTATCAGTGAGTGGTTAAAACATGATACACACATATATTGAAATTAAGTTGCTGTATATACCATTTGATTATAAGACACCTCAATACCAACTAATACTTAGTTATGTATGTGAAACACTCCAGCACTGATTCTCTTGCTGCAATTCCGACATGCACAGTTGTTGCCATTTGTCAAAGGAATTAGTACAGTGATGGCGATTTTGGTTTATAAACTATACTTTTCACTGGTCTCTGTACAGCGTAGGTGGATAGATTCTGAGTTGTATCATTCTGTAGTTTGATGGAAATATTCATATCACGAAATTTGATAACGTCATTGTTTGGGAACTATAAGTTTGACAAATCAAATAATTATCAACATGTTTGGGGTACCATTTATGCGATTGGATATGTAAAGGATTCAATTTAAATCAATATCTTTGATGATTGGATTTGTACTGGAACATTGATTTTGGGGAAGTAGTTTTTTGAGAAATGTTGAACATAGGACTGTTGAGTATTTTACGTTTTAAGGTGCTAAACGTGTTCGGCCTTTCATTTAATCAGGTGATGATTTAGACATACCGTACTTTTAGTACTTCGATTATTTGTTTATATATGGTGTGTGCATGAAGCATGTGACTGTATATGAAATAAATGGTTATTAACTGAGCTTAGCTATATGCAAAAGCATTATTGATTTTAGAAGAACAGCACACAAAAGACAAGACGAGTGCAACAGCATTGAAACGACGAATAAAATAACATGTGAAATGCATATAGAAACTAATGACACTTGCAGGTGATATATGGCAACACCAACAATTATCTTGAGGCAAGTCCGGTAAGACCAGACGATAACGTGAAATGCAACTGTTGTATATATTCCTGTCTCGGCGTATTTAGATTGCCCTTTTTCTCTGGGAAAACTGCGACACTATGGTACGTATGAGCATTTCACTTGCAGATAATATACAAGTCAAACAGGAAATGTAGCATTCAAGGACCAAAGTTAACCAAAAACAGGCATAGAAACAAACAACTAACAATTACTAGGATAAATAAATAGCAAGTTATATGACATCATACACATAAAAGGGATGAAAATACACCGTCTTGGAACGGTCAGTAGCAAAAACGGTCGTTAGGTGTTTAATTCA
Source organism: Cyrtodaria siliqua (assembly GCA_037043455.1). Classification (NCBI taxonomy): domain Eukaryota; kingdom Metazoa; phylum Mollusca; class Bivalvia; order Adapedonta; family Hiatellidae; genus Cyrtodaria; species Cyrtodaria siliqua. The sequence goes on along the minus strand of JAWPHD010013536.1, from coordinate 22,341 downwards.
GGTTGTTTATAGTGTGCACAACATCTCACTCTTACCTTATTGTCATCCCAATAAAACGGGTCACTGTATTTAAGTCCTCTCCAGGCTATATTCTTTAACGACCTAGACACCATCAGTAGGAAATATACTCATAACACAAAGATGAGCATGTATATATGAATATAGAAAACCAATAGCATATAAACAAGACTTAGTATGAAAAGAGAAATTTGAAAATCGTCGAACACGATAAATATAAATGAGTATTGCAGTCTCGGTTTGATTGAGACTGTTCATGAACGGTAGTGAAAAATGATTGCTACCGTTCAAGCCCTCTAGTTCAAGGTTGAGCAGAGCTCAATATTTAAAAAAATGTCAGTAGTACAGAAATTTGAGCAATCATTGGATATGACGCTGAACATGGAACCTTCAATGAAGTATTTTCACGACATTCCATGACCAGCGTCGTATGGTCCCAGTTTCTAGCAAAAAGATTTGCCCTAAACGAGAAAACAATGGGCAAAATACACAAAATGGAATTTCGTTGGGAGCAGAGGTTATGAAAATAAGTATAAAAGTCAATGTTAATGAAGCCTACGTATCACAGGTAATAGTCAAAATACTATATTAAAAAGCAGGCAACATATCCAAAGGGTGATTAAACAATACCAGGAACCTTTAAAGGCTGGAGAAGTGGAACCACCTATTTTAAATGCAAGCAAGAAAACAGACTTGTTTGAGAATGTACCACGGATATCTATACATATCGGGCTCATTGATCTCTAAAGATCGGAATGAATGACAATTCTGATTACAAGCAAGTGGATACCTTTTACTGCCGCCACACTGCGCAACGCTACTGTGATATATAAAAAAGAATGAAAAGAGAAATTTGAAAATTTTCGCACGCAATAAATACAAACAAACATCGCAGTCTCAGCAGTCTCGTCTCGGAAGCCACAAAGAATGTACTCCAGAATTTGGAAGAATTCAGTGCAACAAGAGAATAAACATTTAAGGGCACGACATGACAAGCTTGGAGACACACAACAGACGTTACCGTCAGTATTTTGGTAGGCGTCATCACAGGGTTCACAGTCTGTCCTGTCCAACAATCAAAGAGGAAATCATAGGCGCGAACTATAAATGGGCATTAAACAGGCAGTGCGTTGTAACATTATAGGGGCATAACCTGTTAATTGTTTAATAATGAGTGCATGCAAGTGATTATGACCTAGTAGTTAACGAAGAAATTTCGAAATTAAAATCTAGGTCAAAGATGAATATCATGCAAGATAAGACATCACAAATACACAGGGGTTGACAACAGGGCTACCGCCTTGGAACGTTCAGTGGAAAAAAAGGCCACTGGGGGTTTAAACCAGGTTCTAGGGTGCACCAAACCTCACTCTTACCCTATTGTCAACTCAATGTAAATAAAGATATCACCGACATATTATAAACTTTAACAAACAAGGTAGCGTTCATAGGCAATAAAAGTAAAACACATAAATAATCATGTGTAGCCGTTTTGAGTTTGTGTTTTTGCAAATGTATAGACAAACGCACTGGCATTATCGGTCTACGACCAATTATGCCAAATATGAACAACACCGTGTCTGTTCACTGGGAGAGGCTACTTTCTCCCCAGGTTCCTACACGGGATGTGGACTGTTGCACTTCAGGAAAACAACAAAGTCGCAAATGTACTCGAACACATTTTATTAACCTCTAAAATATAAAAGTGAATCTAACATAGTTTACAGCACTTATTTAATAGAACCGTATAATTCAATATACCCTCAGCAAATATATAAACTGATCATCAGACAATTATCAGGGACCTCTAACGAGGTTTTTCCCCTAATAACTTTAAGTTGCTTCTACAGACTACCCTATATGGACCTGATTAACAGGAATCTATAACGAGATTTGCTCCTGATAATCTGATTGTGAATTTGTTAATTACAATTATACTAATTTGGTAATCAGGAACCTCTTCTCCTGAATCTGAGAGATACGACCCTAACGGGTCAGATCTAACACATTACAGACTACCCTATATGAACCTGATTAACAAGAATCTATAACGAGTTTTGCTCTTGATAATCTGATTGTGAATTTGTTAATTACAATAATTATTATACTAATTTGGTCATCAGGAACCTCTTCTATGAGAGATACGACCCTAACGGGTCAGATCTAACACAATAACTGTGTTCCGAGGGCTTAATTAAATAATTACTACTAAATACAGGCTATTACTCGTTGACAGCCATAGTCATTTTATGATGGTCATATAATAAAATGTACTTCGCCTTAGTTTAGATTCATGATGTTTTGAAATTTAATGAGATTTCTGCGGATACAACTGTATTGTCTTTGTCAGGAAGGAAATTCTTTGTCTCGGCAGGATCATATGTATAAGCATATTCAAATTTATTAAGGTTATTTTATGCTCTAAGATTAGATGATAACACTTGCGTGATCTTATCAAGGTAGAGTTGTTGTTTTTTTAATGCATATTTAAACTTTTGAATTTACGTTACTTAACCGTTAGCGTTTCCTTGTACGTATACGCGGCTGAAGTATAGCTGCTTGTATTACCGCATAGCCTAATGGCCTATTTACACACTGAAGTAAACCGAATCAGCGAATCCTTCAATTCGGTGAAACCAAATTTAATGACAGTTAACAATTTTATAATTAGTAAATGTCAATTTAATACTGACCACTTTGTCAGGGTCGGCATTACAGCATGAAATATAAAGCCTGTTGGGGCTTGTGGTTGGTGCATCATGCCTAATTCGGTCGTACACATTATTGTAAACTGTAGAATATGAATACTTTTCAAGTGATTAAATGAAGAAACATTTTACTTTAGAATTAGAGTTTTGAATAAGCATTTTGTTAAGCCTTTTGTGGCTTCACTAAGGGTATAAGGCTGTTGGGACATTCCCTCTTTTGTTGAAGCCTATTGGGGCTTCTTTAGGGTATCAGACTTTATTGCCATGCCCTCTTTGTTTAAGCCTATTGGGGCTTCTTTAAGGGTAGCAGGCTTTTGGGCCATGCCCTCTTTTGTAAAACATGTTAAGGGCTACCAAGATATATGTATGTGTTACAGGTGTAACGAAGTAACCCATAGAATAACGACCCCCCGGTCATTATTCTTTAGAAAATAACGACCCCACGGTCATTATTCTTTAGAGAAAGTGACTCCTTTTCTATAAAATACTGACCCCCGTTAAAAAATAATGACCCCCCTTGATGATATCTATAAAATATTGACCCCCATCTAGTCGATCACTAACTGAATATTAACTACTACAAGTGTTATTATTGCTAATATTTGTTGTTGTTGTTGTTGCTGCTGCTGCTGCTGCTGCTGCTGCTACTGCTGCTGCTGCTGCTTTCGAAGAAGTAGTAGTACTTACAAATTTCATGAAGAAAATTTGTTTTCGTGTTACTCCAGGAAATTTGACAAAACCTTCAACCAGGAAGAGAACCTCACGTGCGCGTCCGCTTATAGCCTTTTTAAGATGTTTCCCACAATTGTGACCCTTGAGATGGCTGATAATATACAAAAAAGCTTTGTAAGAAGTCGAGCGAGCTCTTGTTCATCATATTGATATATTGGTGCAGTTATTTACCATGCTTTGCAAAATCCGTTAGCAATTCAAGAGTTCATTACGACAGTTTTTGTACCTATTGAGGTCAAATATAATGACCGGGGGGTCATAATATTATGACCGGGGTCACTATTCTTTAAAAAATAATGACCGGGGGTCACTATTCTTTAAAAGATAATGACCGGGAGTCGTTATACTATGGGGTCACAATTCTTCGCGAGGGGTCATTTTACTTCGCGTGGGGGGTCATAATATTATGACCGGGGGGTCACTATTTTTTAAAGAATAATGACCGTGGGGTCGTTATTCTATGGGGGTCACTTTACTTCGTTACACCGGCAGCCCGCTATTTGAAGCCGCGCCCAATATTTGTCAAACAACTTAATAATTGAAAATGTTTTCTTCTGTTTTAGCCAAGTTTGTGCCTTCCTAATAACAATAATCCTTGCCGATTATGAACAGGTACATTAACATGATTAAGGTTAATATACCGGGTAATAATATAAAGAAAATGGCGTAATATCATGATTATACTTCAAACAATCTGTCATAGCAAGTAAATCCGTAAACGACACAATGCATGACAATATAAATAATAACCTGTAGCAGTGAACAATGTTGTTTCAAAAAAGTATCAGTGTATAATCATTCTTCCAATCTAATAGAGATATCAACAATCAAATTAAAGAAAACAGGTTCGAGCAGTTGAACCATAGCACACTTACGGATTTCGGGGTGAAACTACATATCCATTTATACTCTTTTGGAAAGGACCTTATGTAAAGTCAAGAACCATGACGGATCCATGCATGGATACTTGTGCATCTAACATACGATAAACAGACTTGTTTGTGTTTGTTGCTTCCAAGGGACTCCATTTTCAGTATTTATTAGAATGGCCTAGTGCTTTATATTAGTGTAAGGTAACACACATGCAACACAGTTCTGTCGGCCTTTTTTCAGAATGCATTTTATTGCAATTTTAAAGGACTTTAATTGAGTGCTGCTTTTGTTATCCTTTCACGAGGAGTTTATTTTATTTTTTAGAAGAGATATTGATGTTCCTTATTACAAATTTCAGAATCCTCATTCTTATAATTATGTAATATTCATTCCATTTAGATGAGGTTCATGCTAGTAAAGCCAATCCTATTACCCTAAGTGTACCGTTAAAGTATATTCAATTATGTTTTCGACAACATTCGTTTGATTTTCTGACATCTATTCCCAAATGAGATTGTATATTTTGGAAAGACAGGAATACGTGAACATCATGTGTCAATTTCATTTATAGACACTATTACTTCCCTGTGGCCAAGGTTGTTTTCGTTATAGTTACGCTACCAATCAATAATTATCCCACTCCTATTAAGGCCTGTGGAGTATAAATAGTGTTAAACAATATGCAATCCAGAAATGTTTTGAACAATATAACTTATAGTTAAAATATGTATTCGTATTTATCATTAACACGTTCGCACGCTCTACTAGAGCGCTTTAAATATTTTTTTCTGCATGTCTCCTGCGGGGCTCCGTAAGTAAACAAATGCTCTTCTGATTAGAAGATTTATTGGACTACTGATCAACAAAGATCGATGTAAAAACATAAATAATGTTATAACTTTGGGGAAAAAATATAATACATAAACACATGATGCATATATTGTTTTGCTATACACGTATTTGTCTTAAATAAGCAATGTTATATAATGAACTTTTTATATCCCACATGTCACTTTAAGTAGATTACTCAGCATGTCTTGTTCAGGGAAAAGACACGTGGTCATGGCGGTGATCGGACCATCGACCTTTAGATCATGGGTCCAACGCTCTAACACTAGACAACAGTGCTCTTTTGACCTCGAGATTTAGTTCATATGATCCTTACATGCGTCGAATGTAACACGTTTGAAATATTACGAGGAAAGCAAATAAATAACTGCAAAAGATAACGTATTTTTATACAAATTATATGGAAAAGGATCGTGATTGTAAACTTGGAGAATGATAATATAGCGCTACATGAAGCTATTTATTATGAGTACAATAAATTAATGTAGAATGTAAACATGTAGGGTTCAATTGGACCCTATATTGCGAGTACATATGCCACAGTCTATCTATTATTAACAATACAAATATAACAGAATAGAAACAACTATTTTTAAAAGTTAAAGTAGCAACAATTTGTAGTAAAATTAGCAAATGCAAATATCAGTTTATCACAGCATGTAGCAACACATTTAAACGAAATAACTAAACTTTTGTTCCCCTTTAATAACTGGGGTACAAAGTAAACTCGTTACTACGTTTTTAAATCCATTCAGAATAAGACGCTATCAAAGAATCTTTCTTTTGAAGTATATGTGTACGTGTAGACGGCTTATCGCCATTGGGAAAACTGCGACAACATGAATCATCATGAACTTCATTGACATCTAACTTGAAGCTCATATATTGCCTGAGAGTTTTAGCAAAAAGTCCACTTTCTTTTATAAAGGAGTAACAATTGCAATCGTTTTTATTATATTTATAGTCAAGGTAGCCATCTGGAAATTTAATAAAAACCAACCGGAGATCATTATAAATTTTCTTTTGAAGTTTCATAAAGATAAAAAGAAATGTGTGGGAGAAGTAGAGATCACAATATTTTCCTGCATTCGTGACCATCTTAGAGATGATCGTGTAGGCCTCTTCTTTGTGAATTTTATTTAGAACAGACTACATGTGATGACGATAACGTTACCGATAAAAAGCAAACTTGCAAACACATACCAAAATACAGTAATTACCATATGAATTATGAGTACACCCTTCCTTGACAACATACTAAAACAAGAGGCCCAAGAGGGCCTGTGGACGCTCTACTGGCTAAAACAGCTCTTATAGATTTAGATAGATATAGCTAGATACAGCTCTCTTCTCCTATAGATTTAACAAAGGAAAATACAAAATATAGCATTTTTCAACAAATCAAGGGCCATAACTCTGTTATTACTAACAAGATCTAGCTGGTTTTCGAAACTGTCCAAGATTTCACTGATATACCGCGCTTTGCACAACTATACATCATACTGAGGCTTCCTGCCAAATTTCGTAGAAATCCAACAAGCCGTTTAAGAGGAGAAGCGCCGACAAGAAAATTAAATTAAAAATGTCAAAGGGCCATAAGTCCATCAAAAATCAGCAAACTGGAACAATAGCGTGATATGCACAACTCGACATCTTACCGATGCTTCCTGCCAAGTTTCGTCGAAATTCAACAAAGCATTTAGGATGAGTAGCGCCGATAAGAAATTTTAAAGTAAGTGTCAAGTAATTAAAAAGATAATGAAAAAAAAATCAAAAAAATAAAATAAAATTCATATCAATCAAAAAAAAAATTAAAAATTTAAAAAAACTAATAAAAAAAAATAAAAAAATAAAAAAAGATGGCGCGTCCAAATTTGACACCAGGGTCACCATTTAAACAAACTTGGTAGAGGACCATAAGCTGATGCTACATGTAATACATGAGAGCTCTGTGCCATGTGGCTCCAGAGAAGAAGTTTTTTTTCAGTTTTTGCCTATACAAGCCTAAGTAAAACTGTGACCCCCAGGGTGGGGCCAAATTTTACCAATAGGTCACCATTTGAACAAACTTGGTAGAAGACCATAAGCTTAAAGCAAATGCAAAATATTAAACCTCTGGCTCTTGCAGTTTCAGAGAAGAAGATTTTTTAAGTTTTTCCCTATACATGTCTATGTAAAACATATGACCCTTGGGGCGGGGTCAAATGTGACTCGAGGGTCACCTTTTGAACAAACTTGGTAAAGGACCATAAGCTTATAGCAAATGCAAAATATTAAACCTCTGGCTCTTGTAGTTCCAGAGAAGATTTTTTTCAGTTTTTCCCTATACAAGCATTTATGTAAAACTGTGACCCCCGGGGCGGGGCCAGATGTGACCACAGGGTCACCATTTGAACAAAATTCGTAAAGGACCATAAGCTTATTGCAACAGCAATATATTAAACCTCTGGCTCTTGCAGTTTCAGAGAAGAAGATTTTTTAAGTTGTCCCTATACATGTCTATGTAAAACATGTGACCCTTGGGGCGGGGCCAAATGTGACCCAAGGGTCACCATTTGAACAAACTTGGTAAAGGACCATAAGCTTATAATAAATGTAAAATATCAAACCTCTGGCTCTTGTAGTTTCCGAGAAGAAGATTTTTAAAAAAAAGTCCTATATAAGTCTATGTAAAACTTTTAACCCTCGAGGCGGGGACAAATTTGACCCCAGGGTTACCATTTGAACAAACTTAGTAGAAGACCATAAGCTGATGCTACATGTAATACATGAGAGCTCTCTGCCATGTGGTTCCAGAGAAGAAGATTTGTTTCAGTTTTCCCCTATACAAGCCTATGTAAAACTGTGACCCCCGGGGTGCTGCCAAATGTGACCCCTGGATCACCATTTGAACAAACTTGGTAGAGGACCACAAGCTTATAGCAAATGCAAAATATCAAAGCTCTGGCTCATGCAGTTTCAGAGAAGAAGATTTTTCAAGTTTTTCCCTATACATGTGTATGTAAAACATGTGACCCTTGGGGCGGGGCCAAATGTGACCCAAGGGTCACCATTTGAACAAACTTGGTAAAGGACCATAAGCTTATAATAATTGTAAAATATCAAACCTCTGGCTCTTGCAGTTTCCGAGAAGAAGATTTTTAAAAAAAAAATCCTATATAAGTCTATGTAAAACTGTGACCCTCGAGGCGGGGACAAATTTGACCCCAGGGTCACCATTTGAACAAACTTAGTAGAAGACCATAAGCTGATGCTACATGTAATGCATGAGAGCTCTGTGCCATGTGGTTCCAGAGAAGAATATTTTTTTCCGTTTTCCCCTATACAAGCCTATGTAAAACTGTGACCCCCGGGGTGCTGCCAAATGTGACCCCTGGATCACCATTTGAACAAACTTGGTAGAGGACCACAAGCTTATAGCAAATGCAAAATACTAAACCTCTGGCTCTTGCAGTTTCAGAGAAGAAGATTTTTTAAGTTTTTCCCTATACATGTCTATGTAAAACATGTGACCCTTGTGGCGGGGCCAAATGTGACCCGATGGTCACCATTTGAACAAACTTGGTAAAGGACCATAAGCTTATAGTAAATGCAAAATATCAAACCTCTGGCTGTTGTAGTTTCCGAGAAGAAGATTTTTAAAAATAAAATCCTATATAAGTCTATGTAAAACTGTGACCCCCGGGGCGGGGACAAATTTGACCCCAGGGTCACCATTTGAACAAACTTAGTAGCGGCCTATAAGCTGATGCTACATGTAATAAATGAGAGCTCTGTGCCTTGTGGTTTCAGAGAAGAAGATTTTTTAAAGTTTTTTCCTATATGTCTATATGAAAAACATGCAAAACCTCAATATACAAATTTTGGAACCCCGGTGCACGGCCATTTTTAAACCCGAGGACTTTATTTGAACAAACTTGGCGATCATTTTAAAAGAAAAACCGTTGAAAACTGTCCAACGGTTCTGGAGAAGAAGATTTTTTAAGGTTTCGATTATATATGGTAATGGCAGCCATCTTGGATGTAGCGCTGACCGAACTTTAATAAATCTAAAAAGCATTCATCTAAGGATCATCCACGTGAAGTTTAGTCAAAATTAGCCAAGCGGTTTCTGAGGAGAAGTCGTTTGAAGACAAGTTAACGGACGGGCGTTGGACGACGAACGACGGACGACGGAAGACGGACAACACCATCCCATAAGCTCTGCTGGCCCTTGCCAGTAGAGCTAAAAAAATGAATGATGCGTATATGGTTTAAGCCTACAACACTACACGACCACATAAACGATCAACTGATAAATTATTTAAACATGTACATGTACAAACACTAATCAAGTCGTAGTTATGAAGCAACAACGGGGTTTTACGCGATCAGATTAGATCCCAGTCTCGTCTACAAATATATTTCTTCAACATCGTATTATTTACTGGCAAGGGAAAAATTATAACATTCATAGTACATACATCTACTGTACGAAATGGTTATATAGCGGACATCTTATTTAAGCGCCATTTGCGGACCTTACCCGTGTGCTAATTTAAAATGTCCGCTAAAAAATAAGGATTTACAGAGTCATCATTTTTCTCCGAGATCTTTCTAAACACAACCAACAGTGAATGATTATATTTAGTTTGCAGTTTGTTAGATTAATCTTTTCTAATTCAATGAAAAGAGAACAAGTTCAAAATAAATTGCACTTAACAAAAGAATATAATGTCTCACATAAATTAATTGTATAAAACTTAAGCACATTGCATAAATTAGTCGTCTGTGTACTGTTAACAAATATCTATTTATAGCACGAGCGTCGGCAATTTGATTACACTAGCGGATACAGGGGTGGGGGGTGCGCATCCGGCGCCCCACTCCCCCTAAAACTTCCGGATCATACATCATACATGTATGTCCATGTTACTTTAGATAAAATATCAAACAATTTCGATGTACGCCCTCAGTATAAAAAACATTTTCTCGCTTGCTTCCCTAGCTCGACGCATAATGGCTAATGAGTGGTTTAATTAACACATTGTTAAAACCTTTTCTTTGTAAACAGACTTTTTTAATTTATCAATGCACTACCGCAAACGTTTTATGAGGCTATAGACGGACCCGATAATTGACCAAAATCTTACGCGCCCCCTAAGCTGAAATCCTGGATCCGCACCTATATTAACAAACATGTCAATGATGACCGTTCGGGAATAATCGTATGATAAGGAACAAGCAAGGTTTTACGCAAGCGTAAAATAGCTGCCGAGAGAAAATAGCATTATTTCTGGGTAGGAACTGGGAACAAAGTTTAACATAATAACAGACCAAGTCACGGGTGTTAAAACAATATTCAAAAAAAGAGTTGTCACGGAGACGTAAACACGCCATGACCGTTTTTTTTACCAGACCCAATTTGTGCCACCAAACATTCTGAATCAAGGTGGGCGAATCCTTGACACGCCTTTCAAATTGATTACATATTGACCTTTGTAGCACGACGTGCTAAAGTACACATCAGCACAGAAATACAATTACTTACATGTATGGGATGCGTTTGCGTTAGCGTGCATTACAACACAGATAAACTGTTCATTGCTACCATGTGTAATTATAAGAATGAAAAAACTCAAAGAAACTATCCATTACTACATTTCCATGTGCAATTCCAAAACAATATAAGAGTCGCTGCCGTTTTGGCAGCGAATAATCGGAAATTGCCGGAATTCTGCGGAGCGCTAAATTTAAATTGAGTCTATGGCCGAGTGCTTATTCATCATTGCGCTAATATTCCCGAAACCATCGAAAATCGTCCACTGCGCTTAGATTTGAATACGCTAAATAATAATTTCTTACAGTATTTCGAAAGAAAAAATACACACAAATCAAAATATGTACAATAGAAGCCATAGTTACCAAACGCAAATGTATAGTTTCGCACTGTAGCACGAACTCATTCCCGCATCTCAGAGTTACAACGGTCCCCTAAAGCTTTCCTGACTACTTAGCTATTTTCATACCACTCCTTGGCAGTCAAAGCTTGCAGTATTTATACACATAACAAACGTTTGTAGACAATGACACTCATAAATTAGTTTTTCCACTATATAACCTATACATTTTTAGTTTTTGACGATATTTTGAACAAAAGCACACGGCGATGCATGTAGCCTGGTTGTTCGCTATTACTCTTTACCTCAAGGATTCAACATATTTCAAAGTATACTTAAACTTTAGTATGCGTTACACATCATTATTATACTTAACAAATAATGTATGGTGCTGAGGTCCATATGCAAGTTTATGGACTGGGCAGTCAGACCTTGAATGTTATATGGACCAAAGTGAAGCCCAGTCCATAAACTTGCATATGGATCGAAGCACCCTACATTATTTGTATAATATACCGAGCCTGACAAACAGATTAAAACGATTTCAAATTTGACGTCGTATTCTGTCACACGTCCGAAATTATAGCTCTTTGATCTGGGTCGGTCACTATCGCAATAAGTGTGTTGGAAGTTGCATCACCTCTTGTGGTTATGCTATATCTCCAGGATCACACTCGAGGCTAAAGCCTCTCGTCACATGCTGCAGATCTGGCATGTCCACTTGAGGTGATGCAAACTTCCAGAACACATTACTTTAGTAATAATTCTATTATATCATGGTATTTTTGCCAGATTCGGCCTTAATTACTGAAACTCCTAATGGTCACATAACGTTCATGAGTGGATTCCAACATGTTGAATCATATGATTTGAACCACCAGAACAGTGTTGCTATTCATTCCAACATACATCTCGTCTTCATTTTCAGATAATATGACAGATGATGGAGCACTTACTCCATGTTCTTTTCCCACAAATATCTCTATTTTGGTACACTGGGCTGTTATCTGGTGGACGTTATTGGAACCGTTGCCACATACATATACTGTCCCTGCTTTGTCAATAGCCAGACCACGTGCGTTCTTCAGGTTATTATCCTTGTACACTGCCTTCACGGTACCGTCCATTGCCAGACACGTCACTGTGTGGTTATCGTTTTCGGAAATGTATACAACGGTCCTATCAGGGCTAATGGCTGCAAACAGCGGATTATTAAATAGCTTGGCATCTTTGTCATCTGTCGTCAAGCTTTTCAATACGGTGCCATTCATGTCTATAATTTCGACTTTTCCTGGGCTCTGCAATGTCACTATAAGTGTCCCATCATTGTGTACAAGGCCCCTACACGAAGCAGATGTCTTTATTTCCCTGACTATGGCCAATGAGGCTGAATTTGTTGATATAAACTGAATCGTGTTCTTGCTAGGCACTGTCACGGCTACTTGACTGTTGTCGATCATCGTAACGTCCCATGGAAAGGATGTCAGTTGTAATTCAGACATTACCTTGTTTTGTTTTGTGTCTATTAGTTTGACTTTGTTGTTGCGGCAGTCAGCAATGACGAGTTGATTGTTGGGTAGCAGACATAATCCTCCAGTTTGGCAATGATAAGAGTCGGTGGATGATTTCACGTTGACATCGGCAACATGTTTAGGTAGCATTACTAACTGTCCTAATACTCTTGGAGTTATTTCCACAGAATTTGAATTCTCGTTAGATATAAACGTGTACCTTTTAATGTTATTCTTTGAATCTACTTTATTCAGGCTATCTTCGAAAGTTTGTATTTGATGTGTCGCATTTTTCATTACTACGAATATTTGACTATGATGATTATTCCGTTTCAAAGTTTCCAGCTTTGTTGTCAGAGTTTCTATATCAGCTATCACGGCTATGCTTGTGTCTGAAATAGAGCTTATCGTCGTTACGTCCTCATTTTTCAATGCTGTTACCCTTTTCTCAATTTCTTCTATCGCTTTGGAGTGGTATGTTTTAATTTCCTCCATATGTTTCTTCGATAGATTAAGCGTACGGCCATATTTTTGTTCCAGTCCATGTAGTTTTAACATCATTTCTTTATATTCCGGACTATGTGCAATATCTTTAGATGCGTCTGCTAATTTGCTGAGTTCACAGCCTATGTGACCCGTTATCGCACATCGCTGACATCCTAGCTGGTCATGTGACTTGCAGTAGAAGCTAATAATCTCACCTTTATGTTGTGCACATGGTTCCCTGCACGTGTCAATCGGCGTAGAGGAAGGCTTGATCTTTGGCATGTGTGACTTGTCCAGTATGACATGGTGCTTGGATAGTCGTACTTTACCGTGATGAGTAACACACGTAGCACATAAATATTCTTGACAGTCATTGCAATATCCATCGGCAGGTATATGTTCGCAATCATCACCACATGGCTGACAACAAATATCGACTATTTCTTCTGACCCCGCTGCCACCGATGCCATGATAGACGTTCTGTTCTGAAACAATAAATGATCGTTAACAATGATAATGGTAAATGTCCGGTTATTTATACCCCTGAATTACCTCCCCCTACCACACCTTTTGGATACTGGCATTTCTGCAAATGTCCTTGTTAAAAACGTTGTAAAATTTATTTGAATAATGCTATGCTTTTAAATTTTCTTGTACGCCATCTGTTGTTATTCGCCCATAGTCCATGAAAATGATTGTCGAGAATTCGGAAAGGTCTTGCTGCAAACCAGATATGAGGGAATGCATATCCTTTAATTTTAGCAGAAATAACACTGATTTTCTTCATTTTGTTTAGGAAATGTTATAATATCTTTTAAATGTCGTTATTATTCTCATAGTATTAATATGTTTTCATATTTCTTTACAAATCCTAGTCCTTCAGTGTTAAAATTTCATATTCAACACATTATTGTAGAATTTTGTACAATGTTTAGTGAAAATATTGATCATCCAAACACGGTATTTCAGAAGACTGCCCTTCCATTTAATGTCCATTTATCATTGAATTAATTTTACACGTTAGCTTAAAATGTTAATTTTTAAGACAATGCCTTTTCAGCTACCATGCTTAAATTCTGAATCTTGTAATGCACAGATATAACTGGTAATGTATGAGAAATTTCAAAGGTCTTCGACAAGTACTTAAAGAGAAACAGGCATTTAAAAAAGTAACAATTAATACACCTGAAAAAACTCAGGACGAAAATGCCTCAGTATGTATAAGTCATGTGTATTAAATGTTCCTTAACTTTTGTCACACAAAAGATACAGCATTTATCTTACCATCAATGGAATGGTATTGAAACTCTCTTTCATTTGGTACCAAACATCAATACTCACAATGAGCACATAATTGTTAAAACGCGTTAGTGACAGAACTTATTGAATGACCCTCGTACACCGTACTGTTATTGTTGACATATAACTATATTTATTTATTTTGCCTGGATTACGCAACAAGCTACAAAGAAGACATAAATCAATCTCGATGGCGCAGAGTAGAGCGTAAGTGTGAACTTGATGCTGCAGGAAACCGGAAAACACTGGGAAAACCCAAATATCCGAGCAATCGCCTCCGTGCCCTCACACTTACAACACCGCGACGGGATATCGGACCCGGGTTGCATTTATGAGTGAGCGAGTGCGCTACCCTGACATCCACTGTTGTTAATGTTGTGTATGTTTAAATGCACTATATTCATACTAGGACAATCAAATTAAACGAATAATGTGCATGCATAACAGTATAGTGTGTGCTAATTGAATAATGTATGCATTAAAATTGACAGTTTATTTGTGTTCTGTTAACAGATATTTCAAAATATATTGTGTCCTTATCGTGTTCTAAGTATTGAAGTGGGGTTTTTTTTGTATTGTTTTTAACATATCTGTCAACGCGATGAAACGATATGATCATATTAAACATTTTAAATGGACTGGTGGCGTTCTGGACGAGGGACTGGTGTTGATTCTAATACAAATGTTAAACCTTCATAATTTGCTTCGGTTTCATATGAATTAAAAAAGAGTATGATAATGGACCTTTGGAAACGGACGAGCACGACACATACGAAATATTGCAGTCTCGGTTTGATTGAGACAGTTCATGAGCGGTAGTGAAATGTGCTAGCTACCGTTTACTCCCTCTACCCCCGAATTGAGCCGCCTGTTGCCTTCCGTTAAATTATAGTTAATGAAAATGTTCGTTCTGGAAACTTCGACGACTCGGCTTCATTTTGTTGCTAAATGATGTATATAAATTTAAATGGGGATTATAATGATAACAGTTGTATATATTATTTAAATCAAGAGCTTTAAAATATAATATGAATTACTGTTAATGATGTATATAATAAAACTAGCCGAGTCGTCTAGTTTTCCACACCAAACTATTTCATTAACACTAATTAAATCGTACAGTTAATGGGTCTTAGTGGAGAGCACATGCACATTCATAGCTATATTAACGTTGATTACGCTAATGATGTGAACTTTGTATGAGATGCATTTTTTTGTTCGAGTTTATATAATTTCTGTCACAATACTCAGTTGAAGATCCTTATTCTGAACTGCAGAATGAAATGGATTCCTTTTCTGACAAATATAATAAAATATGCATTTTTGGTGATTATAACTCACGAAGTAAAGATTTAGTCGATTATATAAACGTTGATATAGATGTTTTTTAAGACAATAATTTGAATGAGTTATATGATGAATTTCAATTAGAAATGAATTTGTTTGATGAATGTAATGTGTTTTAAAAGAGAAATAACTCTTGACAAAGCTGTAAATAATTATGGATATAGATTAATTGATTTTTTACAAAGAAATAATATGTTTATATTGAATGGAAGGACAGTGGGTGATCTTGATGGATGCAAAACATCGAAAGGTGTGAGTTCTATTGATTACTTTATATTCTCTGCAAACATGTTCAGTTTGGTTGATCATTTAAATTTACTTGAATATTGTCCATTGTTTTCTGATGTACATAGCTTAGTTTAAAACTTAATAGTAAAAAACAATTATTAAATAACAATATTGAAGAAAATGAACCAAAACTAAAGCTATTGGATGAACCAAAACGTAACTTTCTCGAAAACGTTAATCACGAAAACGTTGGAGTAATATCTGAAAATCTTAGTACTTTAGAAAATAGTAGCAGTATTAACCAGTTAGAAATTGATGACATTGTTATCCTATTTCTGGAGTATTTAAAGAAACAGCATGCGAAACGTTTGGATATTTCAATAAATTGAAAGGAATTAGCATTAATAACAATAATAAACAGCCCCATTGGTATGGCAGAGATTGCAAAAAAAAACGTAAACAGTTTCACAGAGCTAAATACATGTATAAATTAAGAAAGTCTGAAGAAAATAAAACAAACCTTTCAAATCAAAGTAAAATTTATAAAGCGCAAATACGAATTGCTCATTATAATTTTAAAAAGGATAATATAAACAAACTAAAAACATTAGGTAAATATCATCCTAGAAAGTACTGGAAAATATTAAATGGCAAAACAAATAATAGTGTAAATGCATCATTAAATGATTTACACGAACATTTTAAAAATATAAATTTCAAAGCAGACGTAGAAAATACTAATATTTTAGAAATTACGCCAGAACTAGCACAGTCATCTGAGGAAATAAATGGTGAAATAATAATAGATGAAATTGAAAAGATAGCACGAAAGTTAAAAAATAATAAAGCAAGTGGCATAGTTACATTTTAAACGAACATGTTAAAACTATACTTCCGGTCATGAAAAACATTTATTTTAAATTATTCAACTTAGTATTGAACACCGGAATAGTTCCAGAATCATGGACAATTGGTATAATAAATCCAATTTTTAAAAAAAAAGGCGATTCATTAAAACCAGAAAAATACAGACCTATTACTCTATTAAGTTGTCTTGGTAAATTATTCACAGCAATATTGAATGCTAGGTTAACGAAGTTTGCAGATGATTACGATCGTATTATAGCTATCAAGCTGGATTTAGAAAAAACTTCTCTACTGTTGATAATATGTTTATACTTAACTCTCTTATTGATATTTTACGCAATAAAGGAAATATTTTTTTTATAGATTTTATAGATTTAAAAAATGCATTTGATACAGTCTGGAGATCAGGATTATTGTATAAAATATTATCAAATGACATAAATGGCAACATATTTAACGTTATACGGAATATGTACAACAATATCAAGTCGTGTGTAACATTAAATGGTGTAAGGTCCAACTATTTTGAATGTAATATAGGCGTACGGCAAGGGGTAAATCTCTCGCCGTTATTGTTCTCTTTTTATCTAAATGATTCACATGCATTTTTTTCACAAAATCAAACTGTAAACGGAGTAAGCTGTCGAGAACACGAATTAGTCAACGACGTTCTTATATATTTAAAACTATTTATTTTGTTATACGCAGATGACACTGTTATTGTATGCGAAACAGCAGATGACCTACAAGAAGCCCTTAATACTTATCTAACTTATTGCGATACATGGAAACTAACAGTCAACATATCAAAATCTAAAATTCTAGTAGACCAGGGAATTATTCATTTAGTTTAAAAAACGACACTTTAGACATCGTATCGGAGTACAAATAGTTGGGAATATTATTTAGCAGAAGTGGATCATTTTATAATGCTAAAAAACATATTGCCAGTCAAGCCACTAGAGCTCTCTACAGCCTACTGAAGAAAGCAAAGCATCTTTGTCTACCAATCGATTTACAAATTGACATCTTTAATAAAACAGTTAAACCTATTTTGTTATATGGGTGTGAAGTCTTGGGGTTTGGTAATTTAGAAATAATAGAAAGAGTGCAATTAAAGTTTTTAAAACACGTCTCAAATATAAAAACATCTACACCAAATTGTATGGTATATGGCGAAACCGATACTATGCCAATTTCAATTGATATTTACACAAAAATGTTATCATTTTGGTCAAAGGTAGTGTCTCCAGAAAGTAATAAACTCTCAGCTGATGTGTACATAGTATTGCATAGCTTATAAAAATATAGCAATAGTACAAAGAAAAAATTAAATTTTAAATGGCTTAAATGTATCAAAGAAATCTTAATTAAATGTGGGTTTAGTGGCATCTGGGAAACGCACGACTTTCCAAATAGTAAGTGGTTGATTGCATCTGCGCATCAAAAGCTCGTAGATCTATTTTTAAACGAATGGTATGAAACAGTTGAAAACTCTAGTAGTTATTATATATACAGATTATTTAAAACTAAATTTGGCTTTGAGAGATACTTGACAGATATACCCGGTAAACTACTCAAGTATATGGTAAAGTTTAGAACAAGAAACCATAAGTTACCAATTGAAACTGGACGCTGGAATAAAATTGTGCATAATAACAGAGTCTGTACTTTATGTAATGAAGATATAGAAGATGAATACCATTACCTTCTAGCATGTAAAACACTTAGTATGTTACGAAAGACCTTTTTGAAAAAGAAAAACTATAAAAAGCCGAATATACATACATTTTACAACATTATGAATTCAACAAACAAGAAAGAATTTAGAAAAGCTTTTTGCATTTGTAAAGCAAATATTGAATAGATTCAAGTAGAAATGTATGCGTATTTGTTATTATGAGATTTGAAAAATGTGTGTAAAGACTGTGTCATACGAGAGTGTGGTTGTAAATTACTTCTTCGACAGTGTGGTGAAAATGAACTTTATATAAATGATAGATGCAGTTTTAAATTACGAATATAATTAAGCTCCTCCAATAAATACAGTAAAGTAAATTCTCTTGATTTAAATCTGTCTAATAATCTATTGTTAATACTAAATAACTCATGTAATAGAGCCTTGTACGATATATTCTATATGCATTACCTCATCGTTTCATGTATATGTATGAACTGAGTGAATAAAATATTTGTATTTGTATTGTCTAAAATTATACTTCACTGCTAGGTATTTGTTAAAAAAATAAAAAAAATGTATGTATGCTTTGATCGGATAGGAGCAGGGACTCGTCTGAGCGTTGCATTATTTATTTAGTGGCAAGCAAGTGTATTCCTTTATCACCTGGAACGAGTCTTCACCTTTATCTAAGTCGAATATAGTTGAAGCTAGTGAACCAACCCAACATATATATAGAAATAAAAATCGAACAGGAAAAGCAGTATTCAAGGACGACAGTCAACCACAAACACACACAGAAACTAAGACATCACAAACACAAAAGTGTTGTCTGCTTTAATATAAACAATTTCATTACCCCATGTCAAGGTGATGAAGATATAAATCTGAAAACCAAAACCATATATGTTTGGTTAAATGCAATTTCATAATATGTATATAGATAAACTCTTTTTCCGCGTTAAAATTGTAAATACAAATGTTGTATTGCTCTGATAAATGAAAATGAATACCGTACGACGGTTGTATTCGTATTTAGATTGACACCCATTCATTGTGCTTACAGATCTCCTCAAATCCGTTTGAGCAATTACGTTTTGAAGGGTATATTCCACATAAACAACTTGACACAACTGCTTACTAGTCCGTGGTAAAAGATTATGTACCAGTATATGTGAACCTATTGAATTTAAATTTAAAAAAAAAGAACTCAAATATAAAACTTTCTTGTTAATAGATGTATGTTTACACTAATATCTAGTAAGTTGTATCCTTTAATAATACATACAAAGTAGTGAACAGGAAAAGTAGCATTCACGGACGACACTCAACCACAAACACATACAGAAACAAAGAACAATATATATATAAAGCTAATAAAAGGCAAGGTAAGACATCACACACACAAGTATTGACAACGCCTTAGAACAAAAGGTGGCAAAAACGGACGCTGAGGGTTTAAACCGGGTTCTAGGGTGCACCAAACCTTACTCTTAGCTACTGTCATCCCAATAAACGGGACAGTGTAAATAACGATATCCCCGCCAAGTTATAAATGCATAATTAACAGGCAATATAAGTAAAACACATAAATTATTGATCATGTATATATAAAAAACAGAAGCCTAGAAATCCACACAGTAAGTACTCATTGACTTGGCAGAAGCCAGAGCAACAACAGAACAAACCGTTACGGCTATGCCAAGACAAGATTAAACACAAACATCAAACGCTACCGTCCTATAAGGAGTTAGGTAGACGTCTTCATAGGGTCCACAATCTGTCCGGTCATTGCACAATCAAAGAGGAAAGCAAAGTGGCGAACTAAAAATGGGACTGAAAATGGGTCAACCACTACACATGCAGTGCGTTGCAAACTGATAGGGTCATAACCTCTTTTATAAACGTTTTAACAAGTTTAATAAAGATTGTATGAAAGTAATTATGACTAAGGATCTTACGAAATTTGTAAATCACATCACCATACAAGTCAGGTTGTGATAGTTCTTGTCGCAGAGGAAACCTGATAAATAAATGAATTAATCAATTCATGAATGACCTTGATTATGGCATAAACTTAGCATCGATCATTATCACGTTCTTATTTATTATTCAGTTTTAGTATTTAGATAAAAGTGGTATCATATTAAAATGGATTTGTTTATTTCAAATATACAGGATTATTTGAGTTTTAAATTCTTACCTTTTTTGAAATGCAAATTCAATGTTATTACACAAATTAAGGAGATGTGAATTTTTTATGGACATATTTCCTTGTTTCTTTTTATGTTGAGTCCACATTAGAAAACAAATAGTTTTATAAAAGCTTACACTTAGATTGTGTTTATGATCTGGACGTCCATATTTAATACAAAAGACAAAAACAATATATGTCGCACGTGTAATAAATAATCCGGTCTCATTGACGAACAACACATTGAACTGAAAACATAAGAACGTAACAAATCATTCTCATATTGATAAAAGTCTGAAAAGATGATCCCTTGGAAGTGGAAGCATATATAGAAGAGAATATCGGTAATAGTGTGGAGTAAGTAGCTTTAAACTCCATTATCGAAGCTTTAGAGCCATAACGTAGTTTTCGGTCTATAAAGTAGATTCATATGCATGCCATCTTCGGGATGGTTAAAATGTTGTACTATTGATTTTATGAATATTGAGTTCTGCTCAACCCGGGGCTAAGAGGGCGTGAGCGGTAGCTAGCATATTTCACTACCTCTCATGAACAGTCTCAATCAAACCGAGACTGCAATATTTCGTATATGTCGTGCTCGGCCGTTTCCAAAGGTCCATTATCATATATTTTCAGATACGTTATTGCTGTAGATTTATACAGTGTTTTATTTATAGTGCGTTATATACGTCAGTCATGTCTAGTATTAAGAGTATCAAGCAAGAGAGTAAAGTAGCAGAATCGGTTTTATTGAGTCTGTTCATGAGAGATAATTATAAGGCGCAACACCTCTCAGGCCTCCTAGCACCGACTTCAGCGATATTCTACTTTAAAGCCACACACAATGGGTTTGATGATCCCAAAGGACCAGTAAATAAGAACACTACCGATTTGTAGTCGGGGCGACTTTTCACGGCCGCCACACAGCACTGAACAAACCTTGTGTGAACGTCAATATAAACTGAAAATATGATCCCTTGGAAGCAACAAACACAAGCAAGAGAGTAAAGTAGCAGACTCAGTTTTATTGAGTCTGTTCATGAGAGGTAATTATAAGATGCAACACCTCTCATGCCTCCTAGCACCGGCTTAGGCGATGTTTTACTTTAAAGCAAAACAGAATGGACTTGATGATCCCAAAGGACGAGTAAATAATAACACTACCGATTTGTAGTCGGGTAGACATTTTACGGCCGCCACACAGCACTAAACAAAGGCTAGTGTGAATGTCAATTAAATTAATACTGAAAAGGTGATCCCTTGGAAGCAACAAACACAAACAAGAGAGAAAAGTAGCACACTCGGTTTTATTGAGTCTGTTCATAAGATGTAATTATAAGATGCAACACCTCTCACGCCTCCTTGTTGCGTCATATACTTACACAATCTGATTATAATTACTAAACATATGGCATGCTGGTTTTCAGAATAAGTGTATAGCCATCACACATTTGATGCAGCTTACACATGTAGCTACTGATGAAATGTATGATTTTTTGACAAATACAAAAGATTATTTTCATGACATTATTATTATTATTACGTATTTTCTCGCATTTCGCAATTTGTATGAATCACACTAGTAAACGTCGTTATGTATAAACAGTGTTAACAAAGCGTACCGCGGTATTTAACTATTATAATTATTGTTTAAAAAGTATATTATAGGTT
>JAWPHD010013535.1:0-67583 GCA_037043455.1 Cyrtodaria siliqua | reverse complement strand
GTTTTGGTCAATTCTTACATAGCTTCTTACACATATATGTTGCCATCCCCCCCCCCCCCCACCCCCCCCACCCCATATTTCTGTGTTGTTTTGGTAATTCTTACATAGCTTCTTACACATACATGTTGCCCTCCACCCCCCCCCCCCCCCCCCCCCCCCCACCTCGCCTCTCCCCCATCCCCACTCAAAACTCTATTTTTTAATTTATTTTTTTTACATACTTTTGTGTTTTGGTGAATTCTTACATAGCTTCTTACACATATATATTGCCCTCACCATCCCCACTCCCCCCACCATCCATCCCCAGCTCTCCCCACCCCCACCCCGCACCCCACTCAAAACTCGATTTTTTATTTTTATTTTTTTATTTTAACATATTTCTGTGTAGTTTTGGTCAATTCTTACACATAGTTATGTTGTGCCCCCAACCCCACCCCACATTGTTGTAGCCTTGTTTTCTGATGGTATATACTAGCTATAAATTTATTATTCTCTGAAAAATCGAATAGTCGAGCTTCGCTGTTCTCCGACAGCTCTTGTTTGTATATCTTATCTCATTCAATTGCATATGTAACCATGGTCTTATGTTGGTAAACTCAACAACTCCAATCCATGATTTAGGGTTCTTTATATAACGGGTATTATAAAGCCTGCAATATACCGGTATACAAACATCACATTTAACAAACAATTACAACATGAATGACATTGCAGCCATTACAGAAATACATAGTCTACAAACGCGGCAATTTATTAATATACCAAACAATCGAGAACTCACCAGACAAATCCATATTTAGGTTCTGCAGCCAAATATTTACAAAGAATCTAATAGCTGTAAAATATATAAAACTACGTTCTCAATCATACCTTTACAAGTCTATAGATTACTACTAAAATATATATTATTACATCTCTGTACTGAAATAGGTGTTTCTCTTAGAGAAGATAGGCAAAGACTGAGTTAGAGTTATCATGCAGTGTTAGGGGTGACCTAAGTTAGTTTTCACTCACTCCTGTCAACCAAGCTGTATTTGTACAATAATCAGTTTGTCAAGACATACATGACAACCGTATACAATATAAATAATACATTGACCTCATGATAAATGGTCTCATTAACTTTTACAGTTATTACTCAGTACTGTGAACATAGTCAGTTATCTATCTACCTGTGGAATAAGGGACATAAATATGAGTACACATACTACAGGGAACTATAGCAGTTGTCTCCCTTGAACCACTATTAAAGGCACGGTTACACATATAATGTCTGATTCAGACAATGTTGAAGACTATGGGGATCATTTGGTTACCCCACCAGGGAAAGGTCAAAAAGAGTTGTCATGAGGAAAACTCGATCCCCCACAGTGGGCTCAAAGCCTCATGGTAGCATTTGCTAACATGGATACTAACTTAACAGCCATCATGAATGATATCGGTGAGGATATATTATCAAAACTGATGTTGTAAAAATCACAGATTAGATACTGATAAAATTGCAAGATTCTATGAATGATGCATTGGTACATGGTACATGGTATAGTCTGCCACATGGTACATGGTATAGTCTGCCATTTCGCCTACTCTGTCCACGCTCTGACAGCGGGTGACTGGCTTCCCCGCCTCAAGTCTGGCAGATATCAACTCAGCTCACTGCACATGCCGAACGAAAAAAACATCACAGAATACTATAAAGAACAAACCTCGAACACTATAATTTTATAAAATTATCTTACCTCTTTTCTCGGATTCGGAAGATCACATACATGACATTAAAGCGAATGATTACTGATGTTTGTTTCGCTGTGTAATAGTTTCCAATGATGCTCGTAAGGCGTTGGACCAACACAGAACATTTTCCGTGCAATTTCCTACATAAAACGTAATTTCCGTTAGCTGGAACCAACACATGAGTTAAATAGTTTTCAATTCATCGTTTTCTTATGCTAAACACTTTCATTTATATATAAATCCAGTGTTAGTTTGTTCTTTAAATAGTTCTCTGATAAATCCAACGTCCATTGAGTACTTATTCAGCGGTACCATTCCCAATGGCAAAAAGTGTTGTTTTTTCAATTGGAGTGAAAAAATTCCCAATATCAAAACAACAACAAAAAAAAACATTTTAAAGGGGAACTTTAAACAGAAACCGGGGGAGAATATATACTTTTAGGGGTGGGTAATGAAATACTACAAGAGAATGTTTACATGGTAATGTGTTTGCAAAGTATTTAAATATACAATATTGCTTTTGTCTGGTAGTGAAACATTCCCAATTTAAAGCAAAACGACATGAATTTTCCCAATTGAATGGGTACCGGTACTATTCCCAAAAGAGTGGAAAAAATCCCTGCTTATTGTTTCACGTATTTACATAGCGGGGATTTAATCATCTGTGGAATAGTCGGAAGGAACTATTTTGTTGTCTTTATTCCACTCTTTAACAAATCTCTTTTTATTGCAGTTCTGGCTGGATACGGCTGGTTGCGGAGTCTGTGATCCCCACAACTGGTCTACTTTACATATACACCAATCTCGAGTGCATACTCCCCCACCCTAGTGACCATGCTCCTTGGCCTACATTCCGGAAAGATGGGCGAGACACTGATTGACAATCTGTTAAGAAATAATTGTTCATCGTCTGGTGCGTACATTTTACATGTTAGACCAAAAATCTACGTGCTAAGTGTTTTGTATTATATGTGGCTTCTTATTGTTTGTTTTTATCATACCAGAGCAGCAATTAAAAAAATAGATATTGTAAAAAAAAAAAGAAAATATGAAGAAAAATGACATAAGACCATTCAGTGACATATGAGACGGATCAAACACATGACCTGCATGACATATACACATCGGACACTCATCTGTTCTCTGAACCCATATTAGGAACTTTTTTGTGTCGCTAGCAAAGCAAGACGGACACTTGGGTATTGCTTCGTTTGTCGTCATGCTGTGTCGTCTGTCCATCGGTAGTCGCACTTAGTTTCCAGACAATAACCTCAATTAGGAATGAGATATTGGAATGGAACTTGCTGTGTAGGAGACAGCTTATATTGAAAGGAAGCTTGGTACTGCATTTGAGGTCAATGTGGGTGGATCGAGGTTAAGGTCACTTACTAAAAATAGGAAAATGGTTTCCAGAAAATATATTCAGTTAGGAATGGGATATTGCAACCAAACTTGCTGTGTTGGTAGCTTATGTGGAAAGTAAGCTTGGGATTGCATTTGAGGTCACTGGGGTCAAGGTAGTTGTTAATAAAAATAGGAAAAAGGCTTCCGGTCAATAACTTAAGTTAGAAATGAAATATTGCAACCAAACATTTCTGTTCCAGAGTATTCATCTCAGTGTTCCGGTAATTTAACAGTGAGTGAAATTGACAACTCAACATTCCTGTATCAGCTAGGGACAGTGGAAGATATGTGGACAATAAATAGGTAAGACAAATCATTTCCTCACTAATGCTTTTTATTTGCCCGTGGACGTTTATTATGATTTCATGAGTGATGATCATTTCACGAGTACCGATCATTTCATGAGTACTGATCATTTCACGAGCACTGATCATTTCACGAGCACTGATCATTTCACGAGCACTGATCATTTCACGAGCACTGATCATTTCACGAGCACTGATCATTTCACGAGCACTGATCATTTCACGAGCACTGATCATTTCACGAGCACTGATCATTTCACGAGTACTGATCATTTCACGTTCATGAGTACTGATCATTTCACGAGCACTGATCATTTCACGAGCACTGATCATTTCACGAGCACTGATCATTTCACGAGTACTGATCATTTTACATGTACTGATCATTTCAATGTCTTAATTTTTTTTTCAGTATTGGCTGGATGCATCACTGCCTCATGTCTCAAAAAGAAACCGAGAGTCTGGTTGCAGCTTCTGCGGCCCCTACACCGTCTACTTAACCTATGCACAGCATTGCTAGTGAAACCAATCTGTTGCCCACCATAGAAGCCATAATCATTCTGGAGAGATGGGCATGGCATTGATTGACAATCTGCTAAGAAGAAATAATTGTCTGGTGAGTACATTTTACATGTTAGTCCAACAACTCTTTTAAGCTTGATGTTTTATATGTGGGGTTTACATTCATTATTAGTCCCCTACCGGCGTGTCACCAGAGGGGACTATATATAGGTTATCCCCCGCCCGTTCGTCCGTCCTGCGATAATGAGAAAAATATTAAAAATGTTTTTATGAAACTTGGCATGTTGGTAGAGGGCAATTAGGGGATTTTCCAAGTTATTTTGTTGATTTGACAAAAATATGTTTGCTATGGCAAAGGAAATAGTAAAAATACTCAAAAAAATATATGGATCCTTTGTTAACAAAAGAAATGCTTAAGATAATTTAATGAAAATTTGTGTATAGGTAAAAGGGAGTGAGGAGATCATGCACATCATTTATCAAATATTGTGGTTGCTATGTCAACAGAATTTGTATAAAATAAACAAAATGCACTTTCTAAAAATAGAAAAATGGTTTCTGCTCAATAACTTTAGTCAGGAATGAGATATTGGAATGAAACATTATGGATAGGTAGCTTATATGAACAGGAAGCTTCAGATTGCATTTGGGGTCAAGCTCAAGGTCACAGTTAGTAAAAATAAAAAATAGGTTTCCGTTCATTAACTAATTAGGAATGATGTATTGGCCTGAATCTTGGTGTGTAGGTAGCTCATATACAATGCAAATTTGGGATTGCATTTGGGGGTCACTGGGGTCAAGATCAAGGGCATTGTTACTAAAAATAGAAAAATAGTTTCAACTCAATAACTTTAGTTAAAGGTAGGTAGCTTATTTGAAAATAAAAAGCATTGGATTGCATTTGGGGTCACTGGGTTCAAGGTCAAATTCACTGTTTCTAAAAATAGAACAACTGTTGCTGCTCATTAACTTTTACCTAGGAATGGCCTGAAACTTGGTGTGTAAGGTTTATATGAAAAGCAAGTTTGGCATTGCATTTGTGGTCAGTGTCACTGTTCCTGCAAAAATGCCCGGTAGGGGACGTGTATTGCTCTGCAATACTTGAGCATCTTGTTGTTTTTTTATCCCACCAGAAATAAAGTTGCAGTATTGAAAATTTAAATGAGTTATTCTAGTAAAATAAAAAACTAGAAAAAAAACATAAAAACAATGACAACATGACATACTATAAGACCATTCAGTGACATGTGACCCAGATCTGAATTCAAGGGCATAACTACGGTGTCCGGTTGGGGCCAGATACAATGTGACATCACGATATGACAATGCGACATTGCGATACGACAACTCGACATTGCGATACAACATCGCGACATTGCGATACGACATCACGACAATTATGTCGTGATATCGTATCGCAATGTTGTGATGTCGTGTCGCAATGTCATGTTGCGTTGTCGGGCATCACATTGTCATGCACGACAAGGCGACATTACGACGCATTGTTGTAATGTCGCCCCCACGACAGAGTTAAGGCCCTTTCGGTAATTTTTAGCTCTACTGGCCAAAGGCGAAAACCAGCCAAATCGGATCAGTAACACCGGAGTTATGGCCCTTGTTTTTTCTGAAAATTGCTATTTTCTGTCTTGTGAACGCTCTAGCACCTTCATTTATTATTTGATCATTACCAAACTTGCACAGATTGTTAATTCCAATCATAGCTTGGACAAGTTCGAAAATCAGCTGAATTGCATTAGTAACACCAGAGTTATGGCCCTTGATTTTTCTGAAAAAAAGCAATTTTCTGCCTTGTGAACACTATAGCACATTCATTTATTATTTGATCTTTACCAAACTTGCACAGATTGTTAATATCAATGAAAGCTCGAAGAAGTTCGAAAACCAGCTAAATTGGATCAGTAACACTGGAGTTACGGCCCTTGTTTTTTCTGAAAAATGCTATTTTCTGCCTTGTGAACACTCTAGGGCCTTCAGTATTAATCGGACCTTTACTTATCTTTGCCATATCTTTATATCTATGAAAGCTTGGACAAGTTCGAAAAACCGCAGGATCAAGATAATTTCACCAGAGTTATGGCCCTTGTTTTGCTGAAAAATGCCATATATGGCCTTGTGAACACTCTAGCACCTTCATTTATTATTTGATCTTTACCAAACTTGCACAGATTGTCAATATCAATGGAAGCTCGGACAAGTTCAAAAACCAGCTAGATCGGACAATTAACAGCGGAGTTATTGCCCTTGATTTAGTTAAAAATGCTATATTTTGCCTCATTAATACGATAGGGCCTTCATCTTTCATCCAATCTTTACCAAACTTTACCAGATTGTTAATATCAATGAAAGCTCGGACAAGTTTGAAAACCAGCTGGATCAGACCATTAACAGTGGAGTTATGGCCCTTGATTTTGTTAAAAATGCTACATTTTGACTCGTTAAGACGATAGGGCCTTCATCTTTCATTTGATCTTTAACAAACTTTACCAGATTGTTTATATAAATGAAAGCTCGGAAAATTTTTAAGACCAGGCAGATCGCACCAGTAACATTGGAGTTATGGCCCTTGATTTAGTTAAAAATGCTATATTTTGCCTCGTTAATTCGATAGGGCCATCATCATTCATCTGATCTTTACCAAACTTTAACTGGTTGTTTATATCAATGACAGCTCAAAGTGTTTCGAAAACCAGCCAGATCGGACCAGTTACAGATGAGTTATGGCCCTTGATTTAGTTAAAAATGCTATATTTTCCCTCGTTTAATAAGATGATAGGGCCTTCATTTTTCATGCGATCTTTAATTAACTTTACTAGATTGTTAATATCAATGAAAGCTCGGTCAAGTTCGAAAACCAGCCAGGTCAGACCAGTAACAGTGGATTTATGGCCCTTGTTTTTGTTAAAAATCCTATATTTTGCCTCGTTAAGACGATAGGGCCTTCATCTTTCATCCGATCTTTAAGAAACTTTACCAGACTGTTAATATCAATGAAAGCTTGGACAAGTTCGAAAACCATCCAGATTGGACCATTTACATCGGAGTCATGACCCTTGATTTTCTGAAATATGCATATATATCTTGGCCTTATTAAGACGAAAGGGCCATAATTTGGCCGGATTTCAATGAAACTTTGCAGGGATGATCAGTACCAAGCCTAGTTGTACATAGTCACCGTGTTCCAGTTCAATGATTTTGGCGGAGTTATAGCCCTTTAAAGGTTTTAATGCACAAACTTTGTTCCGACTAGTTCTCCTGAACCCCTGGCCGGATTAAACAAAACTTTTAGGGATGATCGATTCCATGTCTAGTTGTGCAAATCATCGCCGAGTTCCGGTTGAATGATTTTTGGCGGAGTTATGGCTCTTTCAAGGTTTTAATACACAAACTTTGTTCTGACTAGTTCTCCTGAACCCCTGGCCGGATTTAAACGAAGCTTTTTAGGGATGATCAATTCCATGTCTAGTTGTGCAAATCATTGCCGCATTCCGGTTGAATGATTTTTTGGCAGAATAATGGCCCTTTAAAGGTTTTAATACACAAACTTTGTCTGATCTACTTCTCCTGAACCCCTCGCCATATTTCAATGAAACTTTGCAGGGATGATCAGCACCAAGCCTAGTTGTGCATGTCATCGTCACGTTCCGGTTTACAGATATTTGGCAGAGTTATGGCCCTTTAAAGGATTTTGATACCACAATTTTTTTCCGGGCTAGTTCTCCTGAACCCCTGGCTGGATATAGACGAAACTTGACAAGGATGATCAGTATCAAGCCTAGTTGTGCATATCATCGAAATATTTTGGTTGTATGATTTTTGGCAGAATTGTGACCCTTTAAATGTTTTAATACACAAACTTTGTCCAGATAAGTCTCTTCTGAACTCTTCGCCAGATTTCAGCGAATCTTGGCGAGAATGATCATTTCCAGGCCCCGACACTAAGGCACGTCCGAACGAGATTCACTGCCTGTACCTAGGTCCGGGCTTGCGAATGTCCCAGGAACATGCCCGACCGGTCGTGTACAATAAAAACGGGACATTTACCCATAAGAAATGTTCTTTTGAAATTCCATTTATTTCTGCGTTTAAAATACGTTTCACTCTCACAAAAACGATGAAGCCGTAGTTTGTTTTTACAATATAGATTCACCTAACGTAATGCGCATGCGCGACGGCTTCCCGAATTATTTATAACACGCTTGTTTTCCATTCTCCATGCAGCGATGGAGCTAACTGTAAAGGGAGTTAACTCTGTGTGGATTTAACATGTCGTAAAATATTGTCAAAGGTCTAGACACATCGTTTAATATCTAATCGATGCATATGATAATATACGCCTGTAACGAGTGCTAGCTAGATATTTTGCACATTTCAATTGAAAGTCGATCCTATTTTATGTGAAACAATATTGCAACATTTGAGACTCATTTCCATTTTGTTGTCATATGGCAACCGCATTTGCCGATTTGTCAATGTTGATTTCCCCTTTCGAGATGTACCGTGGTCAGGGCACATGATGTGAAACAATATTGCGACATTTGAGACTCATTTCCATTTTGTTGTCATACGGCAACCGCATTTGCCGATTTGTCAGTGTTGATTTCCCCTTTCGAGATGTAACTTTGTCAGGGCACATGAAACTTGGGTCAGGGCTAGTAGGTTCTGCATCTACCAGCCCCATCGGGCTAGTTGAAAAAAAAGTTAGTGTTGAGGCCTGATTTCTAAGCCTAGTTGCACCTGTCATTGCCATGTTCTGGTTGAATGATTTTTGAAAAACTTATGGCCCCTTATACATAAACTTTATCTTGAGCCAGTAGAGCATCCACAGGCCCTCTTGGGCCTCTTGTTTTACAATTGTGTTATTATGAGTCCTGGGACTCAATGCCTTCAGGATTTATGAGTCCTTTGGAAAATTGTTTTTTTTTAGCTCACCTGAGCCAAAGGCTCAAAGTGAGCTATTGTGACTGCTTGTTGTCTTGTCCATCATCATCGTCCATTAGCTCTTGGTTAAACAACTTCTCCTTGGACAATTTTGACCAAATTTCACATGGATGATACTGAGGTCAAATTATTCTAAAAATTTACAAATAAGGTCAATGCTACATCCAAGATATTACCATATATAATGTTCTCAAGAACTGCTGAACAGATTTTGAAAGTTTTTGTTTATAAATGATCGCCAGTCCTAGACAACAAAAGATTTACAAACGAAGTTCCTAGGGTCAAAAATGGATGTGCCCTGGGATTCCAAACTTTTACATAGGCTTTTTATATAGGGCATATGTAAACGACATCTGCTCAGAAATAGCTTGACCAATTTTGACCAAATTTCAGGTAGACGATTCTGAGATCAGTGCCTTCCAAAGTTTTACAAATTAAATCCATGTGACATCCAAGATGGCCGCCATTACCATATATGATCAAAACCTGAAAAAATCTTCTCGAGAACAGATTTTGACAGTTTTTATTTATAATTGATTGCCAACTCCTAGACTACAAAAGTTATACAAAGTTCCTAGGGTCAAAAGTGGCTGTGCCCTGGGGTTCCAAAGTTTGTATATATGGAGATTTTACATGTTTTACATAGACTTATATAGGGCATTTCCTCAGAAACTGCTTGACCAATTTTGACCAAATTTCACGTGGATGATACTGATGTCAGTGCCTTCCAAAATTTTACAAATGAGGTCAATGCGACATCCAAGATGGCCCATTACCATATATGGATTTAGTTAAAAATACTGTATTGTGCCAGGTTAAGACGATAGTGCCTTCATTTTTTATCCGATCTTTACCAAACTTTAACAGATGGTTAATATCAATGAAAGCTCAGACACGATTGAAAACCAGCTATATCGGACTGAAAACACTAGAGTTATGCGCTCTTGAATTATTGAAAAATGCCATTTTCAGCCTTGTGAACACTCTAGAGCTTTAATTTTGTGTTCAATCTTTCCCAAACTTGGCCAGATTGTTGATATCAATGAAAGCTCGGTCGAGTTTGAAAACTAGCCATATCGAACCAGTAACATCGGAGTTATGGTCCTTTCAATATTTTGTAATGTACACTGGAAACCCCAGGGGTCATGGTTCAAATCTCACTGGAGGCATGTCCGTCCGTCCGTCAGTCAGTCCCTACAATCGTGTCCGGTTAATAACTCTGACAACAATGGATCGATTGTCAAATAAATTGGCACAATTGCTCACCACAAGACGTGTCGCGCACAAAATCCAGGTCCTTGGCTCCAAGGTCAAGGCACACTTAGGTCAAAGGTCAAAACGAAGTGCTTTCATGTCCGGTTAATAACTCTGGCATTCATGGACGGATTTTCAAATGACTTGGCACAATGCTCACACGAAACGACTTGTAGCACACAAAATCCAGGTTCGTGGCTCCAAGGTAAATGTCACACTTAGAGGTCAAAGGTCAAATTGTGTTCGGTCAATAACTCGGCATTCATGGATGGATTTTCAAGTAATTTGGCACAAGTGCTTACCACAACAAGACGTCTCGCACACAAAATTTAGGTCTGTGGCTCCAAGGTCAAGGTCACACTTTGAGGTCAAAGGTCAAAATAGTGTTTTTGTGTCCGGTCAATAACTCAATACAACATCAAGACAAGTCATGCACAAAATCCAGGTCCATGGCTCCAAAATAAAGCTCACACTTCGAGGTCAAAGGTCAAATCATGTCCGGTCAATAACTTTGCATTCCTGGACGGATTTTCAAATAACTTGGCACAAGTGCTCACCACATCAAGACGACATGTAGCGCACATAATCCAGGTCCATGGCTCTAAGGTCAAGGTCACACTAAGAGGTCAAAGGTCAGATCATGTCCGGTCAATAACTGGCATTCTCCCTTCCGGGACGGATTTTCAAATAACTTGGCACAAATGCTCAACACAAGATGACGTGTCGCGCACAAAATCTAGGTCCTTGGCTTTAAGGTCAAGGGCATACATAGAGATCAAAGGACACTTCGGGGGCATTTGTCACTTACAGTGATATTTCTTGTTATAGCAAGATTTATAATGGCCCCTTTTATACTTTGAAATTTTGGTTAAAGCTTGTATGTAATTGATGGAAACCTTGTTTATCAATTGTAATTTCACCAAAGTCGAGTGTCTGCACCATTGGCGGTGCTCTTGTTCTGGTTTTAGTATTGCTTTTGTCTTTCCCTTTCAAATAAAAACTAAAAACAATTTCCCACAAATTTTTATTGTTATCCCAGTCCACTTCCAAACATATCTTAACAAGCCCACTATCAAACTTAACTGGGTTGTGCAGTGGCGGGAGACCTCTGTTCTCAGAAAAAAACTCTATAGTTACTTTCGTGAGTATAATTTAAAAAAGCCTCGTTATGCCCTTGGAACACATGACCTGCATATACAGACATTTGCATCTTTACTCTAAACCCATGTTAGAAACGTTTTAATTTTAAATATAGGGGTTGGAATGTATACAAAAAAAAATATATATATACAAGTTAAGAATATGGCCATTACATGAGCTACTCCCTCTTGCAAAGTCAGGGCATTTAAACAAAATTTAAAAATGCATTTGTCATTTTGTTTGAATTTAGAAGACACTTTTACTGAGACTCCAGACATGTTATTCCTGTATTTATTTCTGTTTCAGAGTATTCATCTACGGTTATTTAACAGTGAGTGGTGTTGCTGACAACTCAACATCAGAAGTCCTGTATCAGCTTGGGACAGTGCATGATATGTGGACAATAAATAGGTAAGACGGTCATCTTCTCCCTAAGTGACAAAAGTTGTCACCGATTTTTAGCTCTACTGATCAGAGATCAGCAGAGCTTATGCCGTGGTGCGGTGTCCGTCCGTCCGTCTGTTCGTCCGTAAACTTTTTTTTGTAGCGACTACTCCTCTGAAACTACTCAATGGATTTTCATGAAACTTTACAGAGAAATGTTGCCCATGAAGTCTAGTTGATCCTAGCAAAAATTCATGTAGATGTGAAATCCAAGATGGCCGCCAAATCTAAAAATAGATTTTTAAAAAACAAGTTTGTAGCAACTACTTGAAAACTATAAGTGATAAGTGATATTGATATGGGACTTTTTCTAAAATGATCAGCATGACATGATGTTGGTCCTTGTCAAAAATCGTTTTGATTCGATGTTAAACATGGCTGTCAGCGGCCATCTTTGTTTACAAAGAGTTATATAATGAAAACTTGTAGCGACTACTCCTCTGAAACTACTGGACGGATTTTCATGAAACTTCACAGGAATGTCTCATTGATCATAGCAAAATTTCAAATCGGCCAGAAATTCAAGATGGCCGCCACAGCTAAAAACAGATTTTTAAAAAATAAGTTTGTAGTGACTACTTCTTGAAAACTATAAGTGGCATTGATATGGGACTTTTTCTAACATGATCAGCATGGCATGATGGTTATCCGAGTCGAACTTTATTTTGATTCGACGTTAAACATGGCTGCCAGTGTCCATCTTTGTTTACATAGAGTTATATAATGAAAACTTGTAGCGACTACTTCTCTGAAACTACTCGACGGATTTTCATGAAACTTCACAGGAATGTTGCTCTTGATGTCTCATTGATCCTAGCCAAATTTCAGGTCGGTCGGAAATTTATGATGGCCACCATGGCTAAAAATAGATTTTCAAAATACAAGTTTGTAGCGACTACTTCTTGAAAACTAAGTGATATTGATATGGAACTTTTTGTAAAATGATCAGCATGACATGATGTTGGTCCTTCTCAAAAATAGTTTTGATTCAACGTTAAACATGGCTGCCAGCGGCCATCTTTGTTTACATAGAGTTATATAGTAAAAACTTGTAGCGACTACTCCTCTGAAACTACTTGGCGGATTTCCATGAAACTTTACAGGAATGTTGCTCTTGATGTCTTATTAATCCTAGAAAAATTTCAGATCGGCCAGAAATTCAAAATGGCCGCCACAGCTAAAAATAGATTTTTAAAAAATAAGTTTGTAGCGACTACTTTTTGAAAACTATAAGTGATATTGATATGGGACTTTTTCTAACATGATCAGCATGATATGATGGTTATCCGAGTCAAACATTATTTTGATTCGACGTTAAACATGGCTGCCAGTGGCCATCTTTGTTTACATAGAGTTATATAATGAAAACTTGTAGCGACTACTTCTCTGAAACTACTGGACGGATTTTCTTGACACTTCACACGAATGTTGCTCTTGATGTCTTATTGATCCTAGCAAAATTTCAGGTCGGCCGGAAATTCAAGATGGCCACCATGGCTAAAAATAGATTTCCAAAATACAAGTTTGTAGCGACTACTTCTTGAAAACTATAAGTGATATTGATGTGGGACTTTTTCTAAAATGATCAGCATGACATGATGTTGGTCCTTGTCAAAAATCATTGTGATTCGATGTTAAACATGGCTGTCAGCGGCCATCTTTGTTTACATAGTTATATAATGAAAACTTGTAGCGACTACTCCTCTGAAACTACGTGACGGATTTTCATGGAACTTCACAGGAATGTTGCACTTGATGTCTAATTGATCCTAGCAAAAATTCTTGTCGGCCGGAAATTCAAGATGGCCGCCACGGCTAAAAAACTATTTTTAAAAAAACGAGTTTGTAGCGACTACTTCCTGAAATCAAAATGAATCAGTAGAGCTTCAAGGTCATTGACCTCTTGTTATATGCCCACTAATGTATTATGGTATAGGTCTGTCCATTATTACGTGCATCTGTCCGTAAACAATTGTAATTCCGAACTATAATTTGTACAAGTCCACAAAGCTGTGTTTTCGTTGTCAATACATGTATTTGCATTTATGTTACAGGATTCAGGAGAGGCTATACACTGGTTTGGAGACGGTGCTCCGATTGCACAACAGGAGAAAGCCATGTTTTCTGACGATGTCATATCTAGATGGATGCCACACCAGATTACTCGCTTGACACTTCCAGGATCAGCCCCACACGTACATTGTGCTGCCTAGTGCTATGGCAGACTGACAAGATATGAGGTTGCTGTTCACAAATGACTGCGAGACTGGTTTGTGGAAAACTACCAAGCTGTGTTAGCCTTTCCAAAATTTGTTAATAACTTGGCTTTATCCATATTGACAATTTTTATAAGCTGTAGTTTGTAATTATCACAGGGCTTTTTCTAGGTGCTTCACGGTGCCGAATATGGCCCCATTTCCAATGCCAATTTCTTTTAAACCATACTCCCCGTTTGGTTGCCGGGGTAGAATACAACCACTGCAATGTCACAAACACTGTCCCATGTAGAGGGCTAGGACCCCTTCCCCACTCCCCCACCCCCATTCATATTCATTTTGTCATTTTTTATCATGCTCATTCAAGGCCTTTATCATGACACCGCGTATGCAAACGTGGAAACGTGGCTCCATCGTAAATGGAGTGTGTACTTTAGAATTTACAGCAACTCTGCAGTTCTGCGGTAAAAAGGTTCGAATCTAGGCCAATTTTTGGTATTTTATCTTCATGTAAATGGAGGATGAGCCTGGCATGTTCATTCCTGTTAGGTACCATATAACCTTTCATGTGTTGGTGTGCCTTAAAACCCAATTCAAATCAATTCAGTTTTAAACCATAAATAATTTCCAATTTTTTTTCTGCCCATTATTTCCCCCCAACTTTAGGTCAAAAAGGCTCCTTCCCAAAATACATTGAAAAAGCCCTGAATCGGTAGCTTGAAATATTTGTGCTTTACTGTTGTTGTTTTTTTGTGCTTCATTAAAATGACTTGGGGGCGATCTGGATGAATTATGGATGTCAATCCAAATTGTAAGTAAATTCATGTTGTGCTTCAGTATCATATCAAATGTGAGAACATCATCTTTATGTTCAATCGAGTTTTATTATTGTTATGAAAAAATTGGTCTGAAAAATTTGTTTAATCCTATGGAGCTATATGGCTTGGGAAATCTTGTTTATCTTTGGGTTCATCACTGTGTTTTAAAATCATAAATTATTGGTCAATAATTAAGGCATGGTTAACAAAGACATTCAGATCTCCTCCAGTCTCTTTAAACATATATATTTCATGCATGACCTTAGTAAGGCCAAATAAAATCATGTGTGGTTCCAGTTTCCTGGCCGACCCCGTTTTTAAGGGCCGATCCTGAACATTTAAAATTAAATTAAAAAAATTAAATTGTTTTCTATCTCTTCTGAATATGATGTGAACAAAGTTATCTTTAAAATATTTTTAGAAAAATTTAGAAAATAAAATATTGTCCCTAGCTACCCTAATATATTTAGCATGTAACACAGGAACTACACATGTCGTATAATGTAATAGGAACCACACATGTCATACCTACCCTAATATATTTAGCATGTAATAAGGAACCACACATGTAATAGGAACCACACACGTCCTATAATTTTATTTGGCCTAATATGTGTTCTTATTTAAAGTGATAATTTTTAGATGACAAAACTTTAACTTAGATGCCTACTATAAGTATATATAAGGATCACGCTGTCCGTGTCACGTCGCGTCACATCACATAACACATTGTCACATCCCATCACCAAGAAAAAAAAGTTATTGTCATCACTTGATAGTCGTCTGCATCATCTGCATCTGGTTAAAGTTTTATAATTATGTAAACTTGTATCTCTGAAACTACATAATGGAGTGAAACTTCACACATATATTGGTCATCATTAGGCAACATTATAGAACCAGGTTCTACAACTTCTGCTTTATTTTAGCAGAAATATGGCCCCTTTTATACTTAGAAAAATTGTATGTAAGCTTGTATCTCTGGAATGAAACTTCAGATGTATTCAGCATCATTAAACAACATTATAGAGCTAGGTTCTACAACTCTTACTTTTATTTTAATAAAATTATGGCCCTTTTTATACTTAAGACATTTGGTTAAAGTTTTATATACATAGTATATAATTATGTAGGAACCTCATTCATATTCATTTTCATGCTCATTCAAGGTATTTATCATGACACCGCGTATGCAAACGTGGAAACGTGGCTCCATCGTAAATGGAGTATGTACTATAGAATTTGCAGCAACTCTGCAGTTCTGCAGGTAAGAAGGTTCGAGGCCCATTCTCCCCTTTTATACTTAGAAAATGTGGTTAAAGTTTTGTATAAGCTTGTCGACAGTCTTTTTTAATGTTTCATTATATTTTAAAATCCCCTTAAAGAATTCAATGACACATCACACATACATTCACTTTCATATGATGAACTCCAGAGACAGTTGCCATAATTCTGTTACTACAGTTAAGCAGAATTATGCCTTCAACTTAAGATTCCCAATAAAAAGACCAGGCTTCGAAAGTAGAGCGTCTGCACTTACAGGTGCTTCTTGTTATTACTTGCATATCTCAAACAGTTTCCAATGGATTATTCCCGAAGTTCATATGTACATAACACAGTTGATGATCTTGCGTCCCTCTATATCTAGAATTATGGACCGTTATTTACGTAGAATTTATATAAAAAGCGGGGGTATCAATCACCTTCGGTAATAGTTCTAGTTTCAAATTAACCAGATCCTTAATGGTCACAGTTATATAGGGATGCATCCTTTTTTCTGAACATATTCTTAACTTTAAAAAAAGCGTAAGAAAAATAGTGTTTGGAAACTGCACCAACATGTGTTTTTTTTTCACTTTTTGTTAAAGCAAAAAACAGATTTTAAAGTTTTAAGGCATATGTACAATTGCTCGAGGTTTGTCGGAGTATAACGAAAAGTATAGTCACAATGACGTAGGTACGTCCATATTACTCTAAATATTTTTTCACATTTGTTTAACATGTTTTCATTTATCTTTAGTGCATTATGACATGTACTATACATATATACTCAGTGAGTTATTAGAAGTTTTTCATATAATAAACTCACATCTATCCATGACCTTGGCATTTAGTCCATGTACTTGACATTTAGCTTTAAACTGACTGAAAAATAACTTGCCACACACTTTTTCCTTCAATTTGATGAGTATGTGTATGAGGTTTACACATTTCAAATGTAATCCAATGAGGGTAATACTGGCAATGTGAAGACGTCCAATATCACTGAGAAAGATTCATTATAGACAAGCAATTGGTAGAGGAAATAATTTTATGAAATACAGGATGCACACAGCTTTTTCACTCAAATAGAACTTTCTAATTATTGTGCAAGTCTTAAAGCAGCATTTATATTTCAACTAATAGCATCATACCAGGCTAAACAGGAAGTATTTTGGCAAAAAAAATGAACAAAATATGATGCATAATCACAAAAACGGGCAATGAATCTCCATTAATACTTTAATACAGTACTCTTATGAACTCTGTGAGACAGAAACGATTCACAGAAACCACAATGTTGAAACCATGGTACTAAGTGTTTTTTTCGATGGGTTTGGTAATAATTAGTGGGCCACAGAGATGGAAACTATAAACTGAAATCTTCACCAAGATAATTTTCACACTGATTGTCGCTGCTGCACCCAGTTTTATAGATTTAAGGGAACTGATTAATGCAATATATATAATCGGAGTCTAATCTGAGTCAAAATATTATGTTTCATTAAATATGTTTTAGTCTGTTTTTAGCTCTACTGGCCAAAGGCCAGCAGGCCAGCAGAGCTTATGCGATGGCAAGTTGTCTGTCGTCATTCCGTCCATTATCTCATTCTGTCAGTTGTCCGTCCGTTAACTTTGTCTTGTTTACGCGATAGGGACTTCATTATTAATCGGGTCTTTACGAAACTTTACCAGAGTTATGCTGAAAAATGCCTTATTAAGCCTTAATGTTTATACTCTAGCACCTTCTTTTTGTATTTAATCTTTACAAAACTTTACCATTGTCTTTATATCAATGAAAGCTTGGATGAGTTCGAAAACCAACCTGATCGGATTAGTAACATCAGTGTTATGGCCCTTGTTTTGCTGGAAAAATACCATATTAGACATGTTCACACTCTAGCACCTTCATTTTGTATTTGATCTTTATGAAACTTTGCAAGTTTATTTACATCAATGAAAGCTCAGCTGAGTTTGAAAAACAGCCAGATCGGACCAGTAACACGGGAGTTGTGGCCCTTGAATGATTGAAAAATATGTCAACTTTTTTGTCAACACTAGCACCTTCATTTCCCAAACTTTACCAGATTGTTATGATAGGGCTTTCATATTTCCGTATTTCAGCAAATCTGTGCGGGGATGATCAGTACCAAGCCTAGTTGTGCATATCAGCACCTTGTTCTGGTTGAATGATTTTGGCGGATTTATGGCCCTTTAAAGGTTTTAATACACATAATTTGTATGGACTAGTTCTGCTGAACCCCATGGCCAGATTTCAACGAAACTTAGCAAGGATGATCAGTATCAAGCCTAGTTGTGCATGTCATCGCCGTATTACAGCTGATAAATTTATGGTGGATTTATAGATGTTGAAGATTTGAATACACAAACATTGTCCAGACTAGTCCCTTTTGAACTCCTGGACGGATTTCAGCGTAGTGTTGCAGGGATGATCAATGTGTAGTTGTACATATTATCACCATGTTCCGGTTGATAGATTTTTGGCAGAGTTATGTCCCTTTAAATTTTTTATACACAAACTTTGTCAGGACTAGTTCTGCTAAACCCCTTGCCGGATTTCTTCGAAACTTGGTAAGGAGGAGCAATATCGAGCCTAGTTGTGCATTTCATTGCAGTGTTCTGGTTGAAAGATTTTTGGCGGAGTTATTGCCCTTTAAAGGTTTTAATACACTAACATTTTACAGACTAGTTCTCCTGAACCCCTGGCTGGATTTCAATGAAACTTGGCAGGAATGATCAGCACCAAGCCTAGTTGCACATATCATTGCCATGTTCCGGTTTAATGATATAAATGGGTTTTGACCGCCTGCATAAAGGGCCCCTCTACAAGCACTCTAAACCTATTTAAACGACTGCTGTGCCTCGAGTCCCTAAAGAACCATACCAAATTAGAAGGCCTCTTGTTTAAATTGTTAGCATGGATCAAGGGTTAAGTTTCTGTTGTGATAACAGCCCAGATATAATTATAGCACAACCATTAGATAATGAAAGCACAACCCAGAGATAATGATAATGTAGCCTAGAGATAATGATAACTCACCCTGGAGAAAAATGTTAGCTCTGCCCAGAGATAATAATATTGTAGCCCAGAGACGTTAGCTCAAACCAGAGATAACAATTAACATGTCGCCAGTTGTCAATCATTTATCCATTTCAACCAGTCAAACCAGAACGATAGCTCCGACAAACAGCACGTGTATAAAGCACGTGCTAAAGCACGTGCAACTATGTTATTTAAACTATTGTCAGTATACTCCGACATCCACAATAGGCCGAGAAATCTAAGTACAGGCGACATGTCAATTGTGTAGCCCAGAGAAAATAAGTGTAGCTTAGAGATAACAAAACCCGGAGATAATCTTAACGCAAACCAGAGATAACAATAGTACAGCCAGAGACAGTGATAGTGTAACTATAATAATAACACAGCCCAGAGATAATGCTTGCTCAAACCAGAGATAACAATTGTGTAGCCCAGAGCAAATGAGTGTAGCTCAGAGATAATGATAACACAGCCCAGAGATAATGTTAGCTCAACACAGAGATAACAATAGTTTAGTCCCAGAGATAATAACAATGATAACACAACCCAGAGATAATGTTTGCTCAGTACAGAGATAATGTTGGCACAACCCAGAGATAATGTTTGAACAACCCAGAGATAAGGAAAGCACAGCCCAGAGATAATGTTGGCTCAACCCAGAGATAATGTGTGAACAACCCAGAGATAAGGAAAGCACAGCCCAGAGATAATGTTAGCTCAACCCAGAGATAATGTTTGAACAACCCAGAGATAAGGAAAGCACAGCCCAGAAATAATGTTTGCTCAACCCGGAGCTAACAGTCTTGCCATGAGTTCATTGATGTGCTATCAAAGTGTTTCCAATTGTTTCAGTAAATATTTTCTGGTTATGATCTACCCCCTGCAAGAATTCACTCTATTTGGCATATCTGCTTTTGAAGAGCTAAATGAATATAGAATAGAATATTTCACTAAACGAAATGGTTGTAATTTCTCTTTTGATATAACTATTTTAAACTTTATATAAAATAATCTTTTTTAAATTGTGCATTGAGTTGCAGCTAGTCTATGTATGGGAAGGTTAAGTTGTGTCGCACCCTTACCATGATGTGGTTCATTTCAATACTTTCATTGTCGTAAACATTTAAGAAAGGAAATAATGATTTGTTTCTTTATAATGTTTGTTTTTAAAAAACGAAAAAGTACCGGAAAATGGTACCTGGCGATTCCCAATGGTAAAAAGTATGTATTTTTTCCAATTTGAGTGAAAAAAATTCCAAATAAAAAAAGTAAATAATTAGAGTAAAACTTTAAACAGAAGAATGGGGAAAAGTATTTTTTAAGGTGAGGGTAAAGAAATGCTACAAGAGAATGACTTATGCATAGTAATGTGTTTGCAAAGTATTTAAGCAATACAGTATTGCTTTTGTTTAATAGTAATCAATTCCCAGTTTAAGGCAAAAAATCGTGAATTTCCTGATTTTCCCAGTACCATTCCCAAAAGGGTGAGAAAAAAATATCGCAGCAGTACTTTGGATAACTGATACATGCTCACCATGTTACAATTATTTCAACTCGGTGTCAACTTAGTGAACTAAATCAAGGGTTAATTGGTTGAAAGGCGATGGTAAGG
The DNA here is from genome assembly GCA_037043455.1 of Cyrtodaria siliqua. Classification (NCBI taxonomy): domain Eukaryota; kingdom Metazoa; phylum Mollusca; class Bivalvia; order Adapedonta; family Hiatellidae; genus Cyrtodaria; species Cyrtodaria siliqua. The sequence continues at coordinate 46,851 of JAWPHD010013535.1, read as the reverse complement.
AAGTGAGCTATCGATCATGTTGATTGACTTGATACTCCGAAAAACAACCACAAAAAATGTCAACAAACCAAAATCTAGTATTTGTTTTTACAGGTCAGTTGAAAGGCGATGGTAAGGGGCTATTGCGTTGATTGACTTGATACTGTGAAAAACAACCACAAAAAATGTCAAAAACCAAAATCTAGTATTTGTTTTTGTTTTTGTAGCCACCGTGGCTGAGCGGGAATGAACCATATGTCAAGTAACAAGGATTATTAACCTAGGTTAACCTCCGAGGATGTCAGTTGTGTAGTAATGTTTTATGCGTTAATACATAAATTTATAAAATGTGAATCTATCCAGCTTCCAACATTTTAGTCCAAAACTAGTAAAACCATCCATCCTATTGTCTTTTCCACAGAAGCGTGCTGTTAGGCAATATACAAGCGTCTTCTGCCAAAACTCTAAGCCTTAAAGCCTTAAATCCGACTACTCCCCTAAACTTCTAAATAGATTTTAGTTCCATGTTCTGGTTGACTGACTTTTACCTAAAGTCAGAATCGTGGCATTTTGAAGATTTTGAATAACCTTATGGGAATATAGTTTTGTGGATACTTTTCACCCGAGTTGGGATGTTGCTGTTATGGGCATTATGTGGTCCAAGTTACTTAAAACCTTATTTCAGCTTAAAAAGTTTGCATATTTTAAATTTAAAACATTTAAAACATTTAATTAATAGGTAATTTTAAACATGTTTTCACATCTTTTTAATATTTATATGTCTTCTTTTGTCGAAATATCCATTAGAAAATCCTGTTAATATAAGCTTTCCCATTGCTTAATGGAATTAAGGCGGGACCACGTAATGAGACATGCGTTTTTGTTAAAAACTAGTTGACATATAGGTACTATACATATCTTTTGTCCACTCAAACACAGAACCAACATAATTTGCAATATTCGGCCCTAAATGGACATAGAGATGGCTAAAACAAAAACATGTTCAAATGAGTTTAAGATAAATGAAATTTAGTTTTATTATTTTTAGGATTTTTAGCTCTACTTGCCGAAGACCAGCAGAGCTAAAGTATGGCAAGTTGTCCTTCGCCCATTGTTGTCTGTCGTCCGTTAACTTTTGCCATGTGAACCCGATGGGGCCTTTATAATTAATCGGATCTTTACCAAACTTGGTCAGAGTCGTTATATCAATGAAACCTCGGACAAATTCGAAAAATCAGCCATTGGATTAGTTTCACTGGAGTTTTGTCTCTTGATTTGCTAAAAAATACCATATTCTGCCTTGTGAACAATCTAGCACCTTCATTTATTATTTTGTCAGTGTCTTTATATCAATAAAAGCTTGGATAAAATTGAAAACCAACCAGATTGGATCAGTAACGTCGGAATTGTGGCCTTTGTTTTTCTAGAAAAAGTCATATTCTGTCTTTTGAATACTCTAGCAACTTCATTTATAATGTTCAATCTTTACCAAACTGTCAATGAAAGCAATGAAAGGTTGGACAAGGTTCTCTCTCTCTCTCTCTCTCTCTCTCTCTCTCTCTCTGTCTCTCTCCCTCTCTCTCTCTCTCTCTCTCTCTCACTCACCAGGTAGTATGATTGAAATGGGTATATATGATATTTCAAAACAATTCTATTAATATATTGTTTCAGTAATGGGGCCCTTTGTATTGTAAAAACACAGATTAAAATATTGCCAGACTGCACCTCCTCCCTTCAAATTGCACTCGCCGAACAAGTGAATTTACTGATGACCAGGTGTTTAATTATGAATTGCCGATACTTACGCATTCTTTCAAAATCGCCGACAATGTTTGCAAACTCATCCTATGCCTATTTTTGACCGAGCAAATACAATTCAGTTCATCAATTATTAAATGATAAATAAATAATCGGTCTGTAATTACAGAACACAAATTTCTGTGAATAATTTATGTACCCAGCTGACCTTCACTATTCATTATGAGTGCAGAGAACCAGAACAAAAAAGATCATAAACTGTATCTCAATTTCCACACAAAGGTAACCAGTATCTTAAATATTTCAATTTACGCATCAGTGATTTAAGTCGCGTGTGCCAGTGTGGACTGTCGAGTAAAACGGCTCCCTGAATTTTTGACGTGGGTATTCGAGCTTGTCTATAAAGGAAACAAAAGACAATATGATGGACAAGAAATAGTCACAGATTTCTTTTGTACTTCTGTGGTACAGATCTTCGGCATACTGCTTAATTTTCGCAAGTCCGTGGGCTATGTATGATTTAATTTTTCGGCGAATTGTCCAAACTTTTGGGCGTAATTTAAGGCCATACGCCTGTTAATAGAAAGCCTCTATAATAATAATAATAATAAGCATCTACATTTGGCAGGAAACCAGACTCCTATTTGGAAATTATCCATAATCTTCATTATGAGGTCACTTTTCGTCCATCGTCCGTCTGTCTGTCCGTCTGTTAGCAATTTTATAAAATCGACATCTCTGAAACCGCGTAAAGGATTTTTGATGAAACTTAATCAAAATGATATTTGGGATAGTCCCTCTCAGATTAGTGTTTTTCGCGGCCGCCAGTCATCCAAGATGGCCACCATGGCTAAAACTAGGTCAAATTTAAAGAAATTTCAAACGACCTCCTCAGAAACCACTTATTCCATTCTACTGAAATATCATATACATGTTCCTTGGGTTAGCCTCTATCAAGTTTGTCTTTTTCGTTTTAATCTAATAATCAAAATGTCCACCACGGTGACCCAAAGTTTACATAGAGTTATATAGGAAAAGGTTAAAAATGACATCTCTGCAATCTCTTGAAGGATTTTGATGAAACTTAATCATCATGATATTTGGGATAGTCCCTCTCAAATTTGTGTTTTTCGCGGCTGCCAGTCATCCAAAATGGTCGCCATGTCTAAAATTGGGTCAAATTTAAGGAAATTTCAAACATCTTTTCCAAAACCACTTATTGCATTCTTGTGAAATATAAACATGTTCCTTGGGTTAGCCTCTATCATGTTTATGTTTTTGAATCACATAATACAAGTAGAGCGTCTACAGGCCCTCTTGGGCCTCTTGTTTTACTAGATCAGCGACGTCACCAGTTTATGAGTTTGTATTATCATTTTTTGTTCATGCTCATTAAAGTCTTCATCATGACCCCTGCATTGTTTCAGGTGCCATCTCGCTCATATCATTAGAGCAGTGGCAGAAAAACTATAACTTGGCTCCAGCATAAATGGAGTGTCTACAATAGAATTTGCAGCAACTTTGCAGTTCAGGGTGAGAAGGCTCTAGGCCCGATCTCCATATTTTATCTCGATGTTCATGGAGGATGAGTCTGGCATGTTCATTCCTGTTAGGCGCCATATAACCTTTCATGTGTTGGTGCGCCTTAAAACCCTAATTCTATTCAATTCAGTTTGTACTAGAAAAACTGTTATCGGATAAAATACAAATTCAGACAAAGAACATACTAGAAAATTTTACGAGGAGAAAATCCTGTTGCCAGATATTTCCGGTTGGGCATGTTGCTAAAAATTGACGAAACAACTTTTAACTTGTCCGGGGCACCAAGCAACCGACATAAGTTGAAGACTACGTTGTTAAATATGCACACTGACTTTCATTTTGCAAAGTTGTGCCCCTCTTCATAAACCTTTAAACTGCAACCTAACCAAGTTCATATGTTGACAAACTATTGCTACTTTATACAGTTCTTATCATTAAAATGCCGAAAGACATGTCCAATTCATGTCTGAATGTCTACGTCCTTCTGCAATTCTTTCCTTCTGCAATTCTTTTCGATGAAGATATAGGTGGTTTAATATCATAGTTTGCTATTGTCGAAATGTGTGCATTTATTCCAGCACCTCTCCAAATTTGTCAAAACCATTGAGTAGGGTACTGTTGATAATCAGTTTGACTTGCATAACAGTGATCTCATATTTCACACTTCTATAGATGGATCCCTATAAAAGCATAAAGAGTGAGGTCACTAAGAAGCAGATCAAATTGTGTGTCAGAAGTACCACAGTCAATTGTTGTGATAAATTTGGAATGAGAAATGATGTAATAAGGCCAAAGCTTCAATAATAGCAAGCAAACACCCTAAACCAGACTATTTTTTTATGCCCCTCACAGGAGACATAGTCCGTCTGTCAGAAAATGTGTCTCAGCCATTCCTCGAAACTATTTAAGGGAATTTTATCAAACTTCACAAAACTGTTCATCACAAATTGAAGGTCAAGTCACACAATAGATCAGTGTCGATGGGCCATTTGTAATTTTATGCGACTATGGCGCAAGGCGCATGCCTATCCCAATCACTGATGTTCATCACATTGCGAAGCTTTTGTGTGCAAGGTCAAGGTCACAGTTGGAGGTCAAAGTTCTTTTTGTGTTGGCCATTAGTCCAAAACTACAGAAGGGAATTATATCAAACTGCCCATAATGTCTAATTGATCCTATCAAAAATTTATATGAAATCCAAGATGGCCACCAAAGCTAAAAATAGATTATTAAAAAAGTTTATTGCGACTACTTCTTGAAAACTGATATTGATATGGATTTTTTTTTAAAAGGATCAGCATGACATGATGTTGGTTCTTGTTGAAAATCATTTTGATTCAACATTAAATTTGGTTACGTAGTTATATAGTAAAATCTTGTAGCGACTACTCCTGAAATTACAAGACGGATTTTCATGAAACTCCACAGTAATGTTACTCTTGATGTCTAGTTGATCCCAGAAAAAATTCAGGTCGGCCAGAAATTCAAGATGGACACCCCGGCTAAAAATAGATTTTAAAAATACAATTTTGTGGCTCTCAAAAACAATAAGTGATGTTGATCTGGAACCTTTACCAAAATGACTGGCACGACATGTCCAAACCAAAATTAATTTCAATTTGATGCCAAACATGGCCGCCAGTGCCCACCTTTGTTTACATAGTTATATAGGAAAAACTTGTGGCGACTACTCATGAAACTACTTGATGGATTTTCGTAAAACTTAGGTCGGCCAGAAATTCAAGATGGTCACCACAGCTAAAAATAGATTTTAAAAACACGTTTGTGGTTACTACTTTTCAAAAACCATAAGCGGTATTGATTTGGAGCCTTAATGACTGGCATGACATGTAGTTGGTCCTGAACAAAATTCATTTTGATTCAATGTCAGACATGACCGCCAGCGGCCATCTTTGTTTACATACAATTTCTACGATAGAATTTGCAGCAACTCTGCAGTTCAGGGTGAGAAGGTTCTAGGCCCATTTTCCATATTTTATCTCGATGTACATGGAAGATGAGCCTGGCATGTTCATGCCTGTTAGGCGCCATATAACCTTTTCATGTGTTGGTGCGCCTTAAAACCCCAATTCAATTACATACAATTGTACTGGAAAAACTTGTGGTGATTACTCCTTCGAAACTGCTTCATGGATTTTTATGAAACTTTACAGGAATGTTGCTCTTGAGGTCTAGTTGGTCCTAAGTAAAAACCAGGTCAGTCAGTAATTCAAGATGGCCACCATAGCTATAAATAGATTTAAATATACAGCATTGTGGCGACTACTTTTCAAAAACCATAAGTGGTATTGATTTGGAACCTTTACTAAAATGACTGGAATGACATGTAGTTGATCTTAAACAAAATTATTTTGATTCGTTTACATAGAGTGGTGACTACTGAGATTTCTGGTCCTATTTCCATAAAACTTCACAGGTTTCCCATGGCTGATCTAGCTATCAAAATATATTGGTAGAGCTTCAAGGTCATTGACCTCTTGTTTATTTATTCTTACACCTATAACACCTTATTCAGGCCTTTGGTGTGAGAAGGGACTCTATTGATTAAGGGCCAGTGGGTCAAAGGTCAAGGTAATCGTGACCTTAAATGGAAATAGGCATTTTTTGCGATAATTTCAAAACTATTACACACTCATTCATGAAACATATCCCACACTTGTGAAATTTCATTGATATATTGCCTTTGGTGAGAGGAGAAACCCTATTGACTTGAGTCAGTTGGTCACCAGCACATATTCCAAGTGGTAACTCCAGGAGTATAATACTTAACTCGTGAAACTTTGTAAGCATATTGCCCTTGGTGAGAGGAAGAACCCTATATATTTTGGGGTTAGTAGTTCAAAGGTCAAGGTCACCATGTCCTCGTATGGACACAAACATTCCAAATGACAACCCCAGAAATATAATGCCCACATTTATTAAACTTCACAGGTGCATTGCTCTTGGCGGAGAAGGAAACGTATTGCTTTTGGGTTCATTAGGTCAAGGTCACATTGATCTGACAGATAACTCCAGGAGTATTAACACTGACATGCATAAAACTTTATAGGTACATTGCATTTGGTGAGAGGAGGAACTCTATTGATTTGGTGCAGTGGGTCAAAGGTCAAGGTGGCCATGATCTTATATGGTAACAGGCATTCCTCGCGATAACTTCAAAACTATATATAGCACCCACTCATGAAAGGTATATTTACTTTAGTGAGAGGATGAATCCTATTGATTTGGGTCAGTCGATCTAAGGTCAAGGTCACCATAACATCAGAACCATAACACCCCACTGATGAAACTTCAAACGGACATTGATGTTGGCAAGTCACCATGACATTATATGGAAATACGCATTTTGCCAAATAACTTTGAAACCACAACACTAACACTCATGAAACTTCATAGGTACATTGCCTTTGGTCAGAGGAGAAACCCCGTTGCTTTTGGGGTCATTAGGTCATTGCCTTTTTGCTTGGTTACCAAATGACAATCCCCAAAATGATTATTATGACCCACTCTTATAAACTTCAATAAGGTGCATTGACCTTGATGAGAGGAGGAACCAATTACTTTTGGGTTCAGTATGTCATTGACCTGACAATGACTGAATCCTAAGACATTTTCCCCACTGGAATTTGTAACTATTAGACCTACAGTTTTGAAACTTTACCGAAATAGTACCCATGTTAAAACAACAATCCCTATTGTTTTTAAGCTTAGTAGGTCAAATGTCAAGGTCACTGTGACAAATTCCTTCCAGGCTCCTATTCCCAAACTATTTGATCTACAATCTTGAAACTATACAAATAGTGCTCTGGGTTAAACAACATCCCCTATCAGTTATCTTTTTGTTAGAAGTTTAAAGGTCAGGGTTATGTTGAGCTGACACCTTTTAGCATAAAACTGTTAGGTGGCGCTCTTTTTTTTTTGTTAGGTCAAAGGTTAAGGTCATATTAACCCGACACCTAGGAATTGCTTTTAATGTAAAAACTTTAGCAAATGGGCATACAATGGCCTGTTAGGCAACGTTCTCGTTTCCCATATTAAGCTTGAAGAAAATAATGTGATTGCTCTAAAAGAGAAAACAATGGGCAAACTAAACAAAACAGAATTTAGAGTTTCAGATCTAAGGTTATAAGTTATTTTATTAAAGAAAACCTGCCGAAATAATTAAAAAGCAGGAAACGTATCCTGTGGGGTTATTAAACAATACCCAAAACAGATTAAAAGCTTGAGTAGTGAAACCACTCATAAACAAATAGGAGTGTTTTAGAATCTGTCTGTCACTTAATGACTCACTAACTGTATTACTTATCTTAACCATATCCACTTTCCCTAACCCTAACTATTACCGTTATCCTAGCCACTAGCTCTACCATAAACAACTTGACTAAACACTTTACTAACCCAGTGTATACACGAAGAAACAAGTCGCAGACAGATTTTAAAGTCTTGTATATATAATAACTAAATTACTGTCAGTACTGTTAACAAACAGTCGTGCTAAATGCTCTTCATTTTAAGATGTATGTGTAACTCCAAGGTTACAAAACGACATACCAGTTTTTCTCATCCGATCTGAAAATATGAAAAACAAGAGAACCACCTTCAGACTTTGCTTATAGTTGTATCATGATACATTGCAACATGACAAAGCAAATATGGATGTGACCTTCACCCTCCAAGCAAAGAGCAGATAATTATTTCTACATTCAACTTTTATGTTTAGGTCACGTTCTCACAAACTGTATGCACTAGACCTTTCAAACTTTGGTTATAGTTGTATACTTGGTGGAATGTGGATATGACCTTCACTCTCCAAGCAAAGGGCAAATAACCTAATTATTTTTACTTCTAACTTTTGCGCTTTAAGGTCACTTTCTCACAAACTGTATGCACTAGACCCTTCAAACTTGGCCTATAGTTGTGTCTTGGGTGGTACATCGCAACATGACAAAGCAAATATGGATGTGACCGTGACCCTCCAAGTAAAGGACAGATAATCATTTTTACATTCATCTTTTGTGTTTAAGTCACTTTCTCATAAACTGTATACATAAGACCTTTCAAACTTTACTTATAGTTGTATCTTGGGTGGTACATCGCAATGTGAAAAAGCAAATGTGGATGTGACCTTGACTGACTACGCAAAGGACAAATAATTTGATTAATTTTTACATTCAGCTTTTGTGGTTAGGTCACTGTATGCACTAGACCTTTAAACATTGTTTGTGTCTTGGGGTGGTACTTCACAACGCGACAAAACAAAGGTGGATGTGACCTTAACCCTCCAAGCAAAGGTCAGATAACTTTGAAGGTCAGATAACTTTGTTTTTAAATGAATAGACTTAATCGTCATATATCAGCAAAATGTAAACTCAGTTGTTTTTAGTTACTAGTATTAAACATTTGACAAACTTTCATTGAAACATCATCCACCTCTTTTCTAAGATGTTTTTCTTAGGTGAGATGTGTGAATCCTGTCCCCGTTAGGTGAGATGTGTGAATCCTGTCCCTGTTAGGTGAGATGTGTGAATCCTGTCCCCGTTAGGTGAGATGTGTGAATCCTGTCCCTGTTAGGTGAGATGTGTGAATCCTGTCCCCGTAAGGTGAGATGTGTGAATCCTGTCCCCGTTAGGTGAGATGTATGATCCTGTCCCCATTCGGCGAGATGTGTGAATCCTGTCCCCATTCGGTGAGATGTGTGAATCCTGTCCCCGTTAGGCGAGATGTGTGAATCCTGTCCCAATTCGGCGAGATGTGTGAATCCTGTCCCCATTCGGTGAGATGTGTGAATCCTGTCCCCGTTAGGTGAGATGTGTGAATCCTGTCCCCGTTAGGTGAGATGTGTGAATCCTGTCCCCGTTAGGCGAGATGTGTGAATCCCGTCCCCGTTAGGTGAGATGTGTGAATCCTGTCCCCGTTAGGTGAGATGTGTGATTCCTGTTCCCGTTAGGCAAGATGTGTGAATCCTGTCCCCATTCGGTGAGATGTGTGAATCCCGTCCCCGTTAGGCGAGATGTGTGAATCCCGTCCCCGTTAGGTGAGATGTGTGAATCCTTTCCCCGTTAGGTGAGATGTGTGAATCCCGTCCCCATTAGGTGAGATGTGTGAAACCCGTCCCCGTTAGGCGAGATGTGTGAAACCCATCCCCGTTAGGCGAGATGTGTGAATCCTGTCCCCGTTAGGCGAGATGTGTGAATCCCGTCCCCGTTAGGCGAGATGTGTGAGTCCGTGATTTTTTGTTAGATACTTTTTCCTCCTTTCTCAAAAATGAATTGTCCAAAAGCATTGGAACTTGGCACATATGTTCATTATCATTACAAAGCATTATGTGTCAATGATCATAACTCTTTCATATTTTATCTGAATAATCCCACTTTTTGACTTAGATTTTTTCAGTTGACATGTTGAATGTACAGGCATATTCCAAATAAATTGGCATACGTATTCATTGTCATTACACAGCCTTATGCATGGTACATATTTCAAGGTCATCAGTAATTATTAAAGATCGTGTTATTTGCAAGCAGGATTAAAGTAACAGTAATACTGTATGGATACATTGTAACAGTGATACTGTATGGATACATTGTAACAGTAATACTGTATGGATACACTGATATGCTGATGTCAGTGCTTGATAAATACTTAAAGGTTGCCATGTGTCCCTTTAAAATTAAATACATTTTAGATCTTTTGTTACCCCCTCCCCACCCACCCACCCCAAAAGAGAATCATAAAATTTTACATTTTATAAGAGTGGCCCCTTTGTAGTTTGCATAGCACCCATGCCCTGCTATTAGGGAACTTAAGGGATAATACGGGTGACTGAATGAAATGTTATGACAAGACTGACATCCCCGGAGGTAAATCTAGGTTTATCCTTTGTTACTTGACCAGGTTATTGTTTATTCCCACTCAGTGGCGATAACCGATCTCTAAATAGCATGTGATCATTGCATGTTTCAGTCTGTTGACCATTTGTTTGGTTGTTTTTCATCACCGCTATTATCGCGTTTAACCAATCGTAACGCTCAATTTATTTGACAAAACTGAAACAATTTTAACACAGTGGGCATGTATTCAATTATCGCATATAATTTCATGAAATGATTAATGCACATCAATTCTTTTTTTCTCTTGCCAAACATTTGACATATTATATAATAATTGCAGAACTTGAACCAGTCATCAGGGTACAAGTACGACACAACTTTTCCAAAGATGAACTAGCTGAAGCTGAATGTACAATTTGAGGGGAAAAAAAGTTTCCGTCTTACTCGAATAGTTTAAACTGGTTATATCAAAAGAGAAGCTAAAAAAGAAAATATAAAATAGGTTCGGTTCAAGTTGTTGAGGGGGTGGGGGAGCTCTCAATTAGGGACGGGGGTTAGGTCTACAAGATTTAGCGTCTGATAGGCATTCTGAACTTTTCCAGCCTGTGGGGGTGAGTGGGGGTGGGTGGGGTGGGTTGGGGTTGACTATACATTTACCTCACATCTCACAAAACCTGAATTCTGTGGTTGTGGATCGAGATGAATATACATGGTAGTATAATTTTTTAAATTATGGTGCCAAAATACATGCAGTAGTACCAATATACATTCTAGTAGTACCAATGTATACAGTAGTAGTACCAATATACACAGTAGTAGTACCAATATACACACTAGTAGTACCAATATACACAGTAGTAGTAGTACCAATATACAATGTAGTAGTACCAATATACACAGTAGTAGTACCAATATACACAGTAGTAGTAGTACCAATATACACAGTAGTACCAATATACACAGTAGAAGTAGTACCAATATACAATGTAGTAGTACCAATATACACAGTAGTAGTAGTACCAATATACACAGTAGTAGTAGTAGTAGTACCAATATACACAGGAGTAGTAGTACCAATATACACAGGAGTAGTAGTACCAATATACACAGTAGTAGTAGTACCAATATACACAGTAGTAGTAGTAGTAGTACCAATATACGCAGTAGTAGTAGTAGTACCAATATACGCAGTAGTAGTAGTAGTACCAATATACGCAGTAGTAGTAGTAGTACCAATATACGCAGTAGTAGTAGTAGTACCAATATACGCAATTGTAGTAGTAGTAGTACCAATATACACAGTAGTACCAATATACATAGTAGTACCAATATACACAGTAGTACCAATATACACAGTAGTACCAATATACACAGTAGTACCTAATACACAAGTTGCAATGTACACAATACTATCAGTATATACAATACTATCAGTATACACAGTAGTAGTACCCTAATGCATGTATGAAGGCTGTTCAAATAATACGTGGACTTTTTTGATATCCAACTTATTGACAACGTAAACCTTTAAGATTCTTATATGTTGTAATCCAACTCGTAAGAAATCAAATGATTTAAACGAAAACTCGATACAATGTCTAGTTAATGTTGCAAAGAATGATCTAATAGGGCCAGAAAACCATTTACGGAGCAATCCAAATTGTGACGTCTTTTTCTATAGTAGAAAGTAGAGTGTAGAATTCGATGTAAAATAGCCAAACGATATGCCTAATTCTCTAGTAGAAAGTAGATTGTAGAATTAGATGTAACATAGCTAAAAGATTATCTATTCCTATAGCAGAAAGAAGATTGTATAAATAGACGTTACATAGCCAAAAGAGGTACCTAATTCTATAGTAGAAAGAAGATTGTAGAATTCGATGTAACATAATTAAACGATGTGCCTAATTCTATAGTAAAATGTAGATTGTAGAATTAGATGTAACAGCTAAAAGATATGTCTAATTCTATAGTAGGAAGTAGAGTATAGAATTAGATGTAACTTTAACTAAATGATGTGCATATTCTATGGTAGAAAGTAGAATTACACGTAATATGGCTAAAATATGTGCGTTGTTTTATAGTAGAAAGAATTAGATGTAACATAGCTAAAAGATGTGCCTAAATCTATAGTAGAAAGTAGATTGGAGAATTTGATGTAACAGCTAAAAGATGTGTGAAATGTGCATTAGCACTCCCTGTGTTTTGACCAGATACAGGCAGGACAGTGTTGTGTTACCCAATGTATATGCTTCAGAGTAGGAAGATGTAGAATCAGACAATGAATGTAATCTATCTTAAATAGCTAGGTATTATACCTTTGTTTTCTATGAAGTTTACAAATAACGGTGGTTTTATCAAGATTGCTTTGACTCATGGCCCATCTTTTTCATTGTTTTTTTCCAGGGTAGGGAAACAGTTCTTTGGCAACATAGTTCATTGGTACAACGAGTAAGACTTAAAAAACAACACAATCTACCGGAAAAAATAAATTAAAAAAGTATGATCAGTTGTCGCCGATTTTAGGTCTGTTTGATTAGTCGACACGTCACTAGTATAAGATGTAGAAATGTTTTAAGTACATTTGACTCCGTGTAACACAAAGTCATTCTACATTAAAGATGAGAACTACTATAATAAAATTTCAGGTTATAAACACAATGACAAACGACTACTTATTACACTGTTACACAAACTCGAAATTACCAACATTGCAATAGCCTAGTGCAGCCATAGAAGTTCAATAAATGCAACATAGTGGGTGTGACGCTACAAACTTGTCCAAAAATGATTCTTTATAAAGGAACAGAAGATATACACTTAGTTCTTCACATCAATAGATTAGCTTCCTTGATTGTGAATGTATCTGGTGTAACAATGGATAGTTCCGATACTCAGTTTATAGTTCCGCCCTCTGTTGTTCTGCCGAGTTACTTTTCCCAATTTTATAATATTTATCTGCACTATGATTTATACAAATTGTCCATTTTTCTAATCAAGTGTTAATTGTTTTGGTAGGCGACAGCTATGTATGTTTCATTTTAAGGTTTTGACTCCTCCTAACAAGGTTTTGACTCCTCCTAACACGGAAATGAGAAGTTTTGGAACAAAACTTTAGTACCTCAACGTACTCAACAACATTCATTACAAATGTACACTGACCGCGATAGTTACTATTACTAGTAACAAGTATAACTACGGCGACAACTATGCACGGTTTTATTGAGAAATGGCATTATTGACATTGTTTCTTGACTCCAGTGCACGCTCCATAAAACAGAGGCAGCAACAATAGGATACAATACCAACAGTTTTGTAAGAACGCTCAAAAGCCTAAATTTGAGCTTGCATCAGTGAAGTTTTAATTTATTCCGGTGTTGAATATCTATCCTAATAAAAAAAAACAGACACCCCATTCCATTTTACAAGAAACTGAAGCCACATTGGAAGATCTTCTTTGCATTCATTATTTAAATGTATATAATGATGTATCGCTTTCACTGATGTTGATATGTTTGTGAGGTACTATACAAAACTTCTACCTGGAACAATTACCTGCAATGCAACATTGAAATGACCTCACAATTGTAAAAGTTCCGTCTTTGTACATTAGTTTAAAAGCCAATGAATGAATTCAATAATTCTTCCGATTTTGTCTCTGAGAAACCTAGCTTCTTGTTTTTCTGAATGAAGTATGAATCCTAGATACTCTTAACATTGTCATAAGGCGAACTGTTTTTTAGTTTGATTTGTCATAAAATTGGGGGTAAAACATTCATTTAATAATTATATGTAGGATTCATGTATCTTTAATACTATTTTCCATACACACTAAGGTCAACAGAGGCATTGTTTTCTTTCATAGGGAGTTAGTCTCCAAATTGGGGGGTGGCGGACAAAATATTTTGGCATTGGGAATAACGGCGTAAAAAAACAGTAAAAAATCAGTAAAAAAACCCACTGGTATAGCTAAGCAACATATTGCTTGCGAAAAGTTATCAAATATTTTCGGTAAAGATCTGCATCCAAAATCAAGATGGATGTTGACGTAGTATGATTGTCTCCATTCAACCATGAAATATGGCATCTGATCAGGTTTAATAGGAAAAAGTTTGAAAGCGTTGCTTATATTCTTTCTGTACATAAAGGCCCCTCGTCCATTTTATATTATTTTTGTCCATAAAGGCCCCTCGTCCATTCTTTTTGACAGATTTAATCCCCGTGTGGTTGCCGGGGTAGAATACAACCACTGTAAAAGCTGCTAGAGGCAGATGGGTACGACGCCCTCCCCACCATGCCCCCCCCCCCCACCCCATGTTCATTTTGTCATTTTTTATCATGCTCACTCAAGGTCTTCATCAGGACACCGCGTATGCAAACGTGGAAACGTGGCTCCATCGTAGGCTCCATCGTAAATGGAGTGTTTACTATAGAATTTGCAGCAACTCTGCAGTTCTGCAGGTTAGAAGGTTTGAGGCCCATTCTCTATATTTTATTTTGATGTAAATGGAGGATGAGCCTGGCATGTTCATTCCTGTTAAGCGCCATATAACCTTTCATGTGTTGGTGCGCTGTAAAACCGAATTCAATTCAATTAATAGATTTAAGTGCATTATTAATTTTGACATAGCTTAGACTACACCTTATAAGGCTATTTATGTTTTTATCATGTAATGAAAAGATCAACAATAAATTTTTTCTTTTCAAGTATTTTCCTTCTGCTATGCCAATTGGTTCTTCAAAGCGGCCTTGTAAAAAAATATTCTCAACATCTCCTGGTTGGCTCGAAGCTAATAAAAAGTTGTTTTACCGATGGCTTAAGTTAATCATGGTACTGAACCTGTTTTGCAAACCATCAGAAGGATAAGATACGAATGATTGGTCAGGATGATGGCATAGTCTAGTCTTTACATGTCCACAGCAATAGGCATCATTGCAGGAAAATGTGAATCCTTTTTACCTCTACTGACCTAAATAGAAAATCTAAACAACTTCTCTTGAACTGTTTTTGGGTAGAATTTGACAAAACTTCACAAGAAGCATCCTTGCATTGTCCGCTTTCAGATTTTTGTGAATCCTCCTGATCGGTCAACAAATATGGCCACCATTACTAAAAACAGAACAATCTTTAAACTACTTCTTCTCATGAACCAATGACCCAATTGTTTTGAAACCTGATAAAAAAATTTGTCTCATAACTTTTTCTCAGAGTTATGCACCCATGGTACCTTATATATACCTTGTGTGGAGTTACAATTGTTACACACAAGGCCTTTTTTGCAAATTTATCTTCTTTGGTTGATTAACGGTTTTGGTATGGTTTGACAGAATCTGTTTATTTGTAAACTGATCAGGCAGAGAGGTAAAAATCATGACGTGCCTGTGAATCACCCAGAATGAGCTAGAATTTCTCCATAGTCCGCTTAGATTGTCTCCCTCACATTCTGTCTGTCTGTCTGTCTATATGTCACAAACTTTGTCCGGACTAGTTCTCATGAACACCTGGGTGGATTTCAACGAAAAAAAGGATGATCTGTACCAAGCCTAATGTTGGACACATCTTCGTCATTTTCCAGTAAAGACATCTGTTTTTACTAAAAACAAAACCTCTAGTTGGCATTCTGAATTTGACTGCTTCAGTGGCCTTGCTGGGGAAAGTGAGATGATAATCATACAATTTCTCAATGTATTCTAGCAATATCCTTCTCATAATCCTGCAATTCCAGTTGGCCAATGGGTCACTTTGCCGTCATAATTCTTCTGTATTTACCGAAAGCTATACAGAATTGTTTGATTGTCAGCCGTTTTTCCATTTGGTGGTCATTTTTAGCTTGACTATATGAAGAATAAGAGCGCTTGTGTAATCACATATGCCTTGGCATCCTAGTCCACACTGAGCTCTGCATGTAAGCTGTGTTAAGCAGTCTATATCTCTTTTAATCTATTGTCCTGGCTCAACCAAATTTGGCCATGATCTTCCTTATTCTTTCATTTTTACCTTAAATTCTGCTGCTACCGCAGTCCCCACCACCACCTTATGGAGATTTCTAGAAGTGTTCATACTGCTAAGAGTGATGTTGTTACTGTAGACATCCTCTTATGTTTGGAAGTCATCCCTTTTTTATGTGGATTGTGTCGCATTAGTAGATGTGTTAAGCCTTTTGACAGTTTCATTAAACGCCAACATTGTCTAATTCAGGTTAGTGGAACATTGCATGAATTGTGGAATTAAGTAGACATCCTGAGAGGAGGGGATGTAATTGGTGATCGCGAGTGACTCCTGTCCGTAGATTCTGCATTCGGAGTGGGTGGAATATTGCTAGCAGTCGGAGTAGAATTTTCTTGTTGCAGTTTTCCTTCAGGAACAATTCCAATACTGGATTTACAAATGTTCCGGGACGTTATTCCTTCTTTCTTAATTCATCCCTTAACTCATTCACAGTCCAATTTTTCCATATTGAAAGTTATTTTGGGCAGCCTTACGAGAACTTCTTCTCATTACCATTTTGTCACGGAGAAATTATGACAGATAAAAAATCACTTACTATTCTTCTATCACTTGACACAAGAATCCGAACTCCAGAATCATATATAAAAAACGCATGCCCTTATAAAATATTATTCCCTTTATTCCATTTTGTATTTTATAATTATTCCCTTAAATATCGATGAGAAAATACAGTAGGTATTCAGGGTCTACACAGCATTAGCAAACACTGAATCAGCAAACTAATTAATATGCGTGCCTGACCCAATGGTAATACATATTCTAGTCACATTGTTAAAATCTATATATGCATTATATGCATTACCTATGCATGCACGAAGACTGGTTAAAATAAATGTCAGCAATAAAGTGAATGTACATTTCACATATATTGGTCAACAAAGAAGTGAAAGTGAGACTGTACATTTCCACATAAACATCAATGAGGTCACGTGCTTTTTGTCATCTGTCGTCTGTTACACTTGAACCTAACCTTGAAAAGTAAATTAACTATGTTCATAAAACTTCAAACACATCGTCATCTTACTCTAAGGAATGTTGTTACACATGTCCAATAACTCTTGACTTTCATTTCAGCAAAGTTATGCCCCTTTTTGTGTCGCCTGCATAGCATGGCAGACATTAAGGGATCACATTGTCCATTGTCGTCTGTCACTTTAACCTGCAACCTAACCTTGGCCATAACTTGAAAACTTCACACACATCTTCATCTTAACCCACGGAAAAGATGAAGCAACATAACATTCGCAGCTACTGCTGTATTATGTGGCATCTTTGGATTTACGTGATCAATACAATCTCACATTCATGTTCATTTAATACTGAATTTAAACAGCTCGTTGAATAAATCATATAATGCTCAGCAGCATATAATTTTATCTTATTAAATCAATAGTTGATAGGCACACGTGTAAGAGTCTGTGTTACAAGGATTGTTATTAAAACGTAAGATCAGAATTGTTGCGTGTATTCCTGCAAAATAAACTAATTATTACAGTTTGTTAAATTTTATATATTAGTTAATTGCTATTTTTCACATACACTGGCTTTAAATAGTTGATGATGATGCAAAACCTTGGTGTGACGGGAGACCTGATGGCTTGACTTGACTGATGGATCGTCGCCTACTTTACTGATGAATATTCGCGTACTTGACTGATGGATTATCAAGATAATAGTGTGTAATGTTACCAGTTACAAAAAAATACAACTAAACTTAAAAATTGCAAAAAGACGGTGAACTGTTCAATTACAGAACTTTATAAAATGACCAAAATCTAAACATGGTCCTTTAATTATTTTTAAACATGGTCCTTTAATTATTTTTAAACATGGTTCTTTAAATATTTTGAGGAGTATATAATAAAACACTAGTTTAATACATATGCAGATATAAATATAAAATAATCTGTGATTATTATATTAAAAGTTTGATTTTTAGCTCTACTGGCCAAAGGCCAGCAGAGCTTATGGGATGGTGTGGCGTCCGTCCGTCCGTCCGTTAACTTTTGCTTGTGTACACTCTAGAGGCCACATTTCTGATGCAATCATCATGAAACTTTGTCAGAATGTTTGTCTCAATGAAATCTCGGTCAAGTTCGAAAATGGGTCATGTGGGGTCAAAAAACTAGGTCACTAGGTCAAATATTGGAAAAACCTTGTGTACACTCTAGAAGCCGTATTTCTGACCCAATCTTGATGAAACTTTGTCAAAATGTTTGTCTTAATTATATCTTGGTCAAGTTTAAAAATGGGTCACATGGTTTAAAAACTAGGTCACTAGGTCAAACTTTGGAAAAACCGTGTGTACACTCTAGAGGCCATATTTTTGACCCGATCTTGATGAAACTTTGTCAGAATGTTTGTCTCAATGAAATCTCGGTCAAGTTCAAAAATGGGTCATGTGGGGTCAAAAACTAGGTCACTAGGTCAAATACTTGAAAAAACTTGTGTACACTCTAGAGGTCATATTTGTTACCCAATCTTGATGAAACTTTGTCAAATTGTTTATCTTAATTATATCTTGATCAAGTTCGGAAATGGGTCACATGAAGTTAAAAACTAGGTCACTAGGTCAAATATTGGAAAAACCTTGTGTACACTCTAGAGGCCATATTTTTGACCCTAGCTTGATGCAACTTTGTCAGAATGTTTGTCTTAATTATATCTTGGTCAAGTTTGAAAATGGGTCACATTGGGTTAAAAACTAGGTCACTAGGTCAAATACTTGAAAAACCTTGTGTACACTCTAGAAGCCGTATTTCTGACCCAATCTTGATGAAACTGTCAAAATGTTTGTCTTAATTATATCTTGGTCAAGTTCAAAAATGGGTCACATGGTGTTAAAAACTAGGTCACTAGGTCAAACTTTGGAAAAACCGTGTGTACACTCTAAGAGGCCATATTTTTGACCCGATCTTGATGCAATTTTGTCAGAATATTTGTCTCAATTATAGCTTGCTAAAGTTCGAAAATGGGTCACACAGGGTCGAAAACTAGGTCACTTGGTCAAATACTTGAAAAAATTTGTGTACACTCTAGAGGTCATATTTGTTACCCAATCTTGAAACTTTGTCAAATTGTTTATCTTAATTATATCTTGATCAAGTTCGGAAATGGGTCACATGAAGTTCAAAACTAGGTCACTAGGTCAAATATTGGAAAAACCTTGTGTACACTCTAGAGGCCATATTTTTGACCCAAGCTTGATGCAACTTTGTCAGAATGTTTATCTTAATTGTTTGTCTCAATGAAATCTCGGTCAAGTTCGTAAATGGGTCATGTGGGGTCAAAAACTAGGTCACTAGGTCAAATATTGGAAAAACCTTGTGTACATTCTAGAGGCCATATTTTAGACCCGAGCTTGATGCAACTTTGTCAGAATGTTTGTCTTAATTATATGTTGGTCAAGTTTGAAAATGGGTCACATGGGGTTAAAAACTAGGTCACTAGGTCAAATACTTGAAAAACCTTGTGTACACTCTAGAAGCCGTATTTCTGACCCAATCTTGATGAAACTTTGTCAAAATGTTTGTCTTAATTATATCTTGGTCAAGTTCAAAAATGGATCACATGGTATTAAAAACTAGGTCACTAGGTCAAACTTTGGAAAAACTGTGTGTACACTCTAGAGGCCATATTTTTGACCCGATCTTGATGCAATTTTGTCAGAATATTTGTCTCAATTATAGCTTGCTAAAGTTCAAAAATGGGTCACACAGGGTCGAAAACTAGGTCACTTGGTCAAATACTTGAAAAACCTTGTGTACACTCTAGACACCATATTTTTTTTCATTCGATCTTTACCAAACTTTACCAGATTGTTAATGTCAATAACAGCTTGGTAAAGTTTGATTTTAGCTTATGGGATGGTGTGTTGTCCGTTTTCCGTCGTCCGTCGTCCGTTAACTTTTCTTGTGTACACTCTAGAGGCCACATTCCTGATGCAATCATCATGAAACTTTGTCAGAATGTTTGTCTCAATGAAATCTTGGTCAAGTTCAAAAATGGGTTATGTGGGGTCAAAAACTAGGTCACTAGGTCAAATACTTGAAAAAACTTGTGTACACTCTAGAGGTCATATTTGTTACCCAATCTTGATGAAACTTTGTCAAATTGTTTATCTTAATTATATCTTGATCAAGTTCGGAAATGGGTCACATGAAGTTAAAAACTAGGTCACTAGGTCAAATATTGGAAAAACCTTGTGTACACTCTAGAGGCCATATTTTTGACCCAATCTTGATGAAACTTTGTCGAAATGTTTGTCTTAATTTTATCTTGGTCAAGTTCAAAAATGGGTCACATGGTGTTAAAAACTAGGTCACTAGGTCAAACTTTGGAAAAACCGTGTGTACACTATAGAGGCCATATTTTTGACCCGATCTTGATGCAATTTTGTCAGAATATTTGTCTCAATTATAGCTTGCTAAAGTTTGAAAATGGGTCACACAGGGTCAAAAACTAGGTCACTAGGTCAAATACTTGAAAAACCTTGTGTACACTCTAGAGGCCATATTTCTGAACCGATCTTGATGAAACTTTGTCGAAATGTTGTCTTAATTATATTTTGGTCAAGTTCGAAAATGGAGTCAAAAACTAGGTCACTAGGTCAAATACTTGAAAAACCTTGTGTACACTCTAGACACCATGTAGTACGACTCGATTCATCAATGGTATAACAGCCAGTAGAGCGTTCACAGGCCCTCTTGGGCCTCTTGTTTATGTACAGCTATATATATGTACAGCTATATATATGTTTCTTATTTTGGTTGTGTCGTATTTTAAAACACCAATGTGGATACATTTAATATAGACTATGGTCAAATGTTTTAATTTTTTAGATCAGCAGAGCTTATGCCGTGGTGCAACGTCCGTCTGTCTGTAAACGTTTTTTGTAGCGACTACTCATCTGAAACTACTGGATGGAGTTTCATGAAACTTTACAAGAATGTTTGCCCATGATGTCTAGTTGATCCTAGCAAATATTCACTTTGATGCGAAATCCAAGATGGCCACCAAAGCTAAAAATAGTTTTTTAAAAAACAAGTTTGTAGCGAATACTTTTTGAAAACTGTAAGTGATATTGATATGGGACTTTTTCTAAAATGATCAGCATGACATGATGTTGATCAATGTCAAAAACTATTTTGATTCGACATTAAACATCTTTGTTTATATAGATTTATATAGTAAATACTTGTGGAGACTACTCCTCTGATACTACTTGACGGATTTCCAAGAAACTTGATAGAAATGTTGCTCTTGATGTCTAGTTCATCCTAGCAAAATTTCAGGTTGGCCAGAAATTCAAGATAGCCACCATGGCTAAAACTAGATTTTAAAAAATAAATTTGTAGCGACTACTTCTTGAAAACTATAAGTGATAGTGAGATATTGATATGGAACTTTTCTAAAAATGATCAGCATGACATGATGTTGATCCTTGTTGAAAATTATATTGATTCAACATTAAACATGGCAGCAAGTGGCCATCTTTGTTTACATAAGAGTTATATAGTAAAAACTTGTAGTGACTACTCCTGAAAGTACTTGACAGATTTTCATAAAACTTCATATGAATGCTAATCTAGCTATGAAAACCTATCAGTTGAGCTTCAAGGTCATCAACCTCTTGTTCAAAAAGAGATTAGGAATAAAGTCTGAGTATATCACTTTATTTTCACCCGCTGTTGTCCAACCAGTTTTCGGCGCATAACTGTATCTGAAAATATGTTTTTCATGTTTAAAGTCAACATGATATTGGATTATTAAATTAAGACACTTATTTAAACTTAAAGATTGTCCCTTAAAAGTATAAGCAAACTATAGTAAGGAGTCAGTACTGAACACAACCCATAAGTTGAACAAGTAGAAAATGAATTGTTTGTCACAGATGATGTGTACATCTGTAACATAAATAAAACAAAATCTATGAGTATATGTTTTGATACAAAACAGGCTCATTTTCTTAATAGAAAATCTTGTAAAATTATTTAAATAAAGACAAAATTCTTTATTTAAAATAAAAACGAAGTCCAAAGGTCAGTCAATCTATTTCCTGCACCAAGATTTTGTTATTGTTTTCCAGGGCCTTCATTCATTTTGTTTTTGTTCTACTAACTAGTAAGGTGGCCAAATGCAGCATTTTCAAAATAGCACCATCCACAAATTGTATTAATCTTCAATTCTTTCACTTTCCCTTAGCCTCGTCCGTCGGATGGGGACGTAAACCGGGCGGTCCCGTCTAAAAGTCTATCCTCCGAGCACGTTAAAGGACCATAGGAATCTATTCTATAATAAGAGTAGGGCAGGTTCCCGGATTCCTATGTATCCTTCCCCCCTCTCTGGGGCGGCTCTAAATAACCTATACTGTGTTGATGAGCCGTTAAACAACATTCAATTCAATCAATTCTTCCATTGTATAAACTTCATTTGATCCATCCATGGTATTTTATAATGACATTAAATAACAAACATTTTATCAGTGGAAATGGAGCCAGTACCAATTAAATCATCTTTGTTTATTTGATTCTATATTAAAATGGGTAAAATTTATTTTTAACAAGATTGTAATAGGTGTCACAGCACCCTGAATCGCCTAGCTATGCAGTGAGAAACAGGGTGATTGCTATCTACCGAGATGGCCTTTTGCAATCGTGGTGATAATGAAGGTCACAAGGAATCCTGGTAATATTTTGGGTGACAATCTGCAGTAAAAACAATCCTTTTCAGCTGTAACTAATAAAATGTCACGGTGACAGTGGAAAAGTCATAATCTGCATGTCACCCTCAGTACTTATTATAAAAGACAGAAGCCTGTTTCAAGGAACACTTGTCATCTACCAAAAAGGGGCATTACTCGGCCAAAATGAGTCGGAGTTATTGGGCATGTGACATTTTTTGAGGTGAGGTGAATATACATCTCTAGGTGTCTGCCTACTACGCAGGAAACACAAAATGGATATACATTTACTAAATTTCTAAAACATAGAGATAATCTATATGACTTTGCTGTATACATATATTGAGGATATACATACTTTTAGTGTTGTTAAATGGGTAACTCGCAGCTTCATGTCATGTAATCTTTTTCTGAGGTACGTATTTGTAACTTCCAAGCCACGGTTTCTTGTTTCAGAGTTATTGGGCTTGTGTGACAACATTTTTTGAGGTGAGGTAAAGATGGACGACAGATATAGTGATCTCTAGGTGTCTGCCTACTACGCTTGAAACACAAAATGAATATACATTTACCAAATTTTAAAAACATAGAGATAATCTATATGACTTTGCTGTATACATATATTGAGGATATACATACTTTTAGTGTTGTTAAATGGGTAACTCGCAGCTTCATGTCATGTAATCTTTTTCTGAGGTACGTATTTGTAACTTCCAAGCCACGGTTTCTTGTTTCAGAGTTATTGGGCTTGTGTGACAACATTTTTTGAGGTGAGGTAAAGATGGACGACAGATATAGTGATCTCTAGGTGTCTGCCTACTACGCTTGAAACACAAAATGGATATACATTTACCAAATTTTAAAATCATAGAGATAAGCTATATGACTTTACTGTATACATATATTGAGGATATACATACTTTTAGTGTTGTTAAATGAGTAACTCGCAGCTTCATGTCATGTAATCTTTTTCTGAGGTACGTATTTGTAACTTCCAAGCCACGGTTTCTTGTTTCAGAGTTATTGGGCTTGTGTGACAACATTTTTTGAGGTGAGGTAAAGATGGACGACAGATATAGTGATCTCTAGGTGTCTGCCTACTACGCTTGAAACACAAAATGGATATACATTTACCAAATTTTAAAATCATAGAGATAAGCTATATGACTTTACTGTATACATATATTGAGGATATACATACTTTTAGTGTTGTTAAATGAGTAACTCGCAGCTTCATGTCTCGTATTCTTTTTCTCTAGTATGTATTCGTTACTTCCAAGCCGCGGTTTCTTGTTTCTAATTCCTGTATAAAAAGATTGAAAGTAATGGAAGTTAAAGCACAATACCAGAATAAATATATTGGATGGCTTGTGATATATATCCCCTTATGGTTCCTCTTATTTACCCCCATAATAAAATATATTGCATGGCTTGTATATCCCCTTATGGTTCCTCTTATTTACCCCCATAATAAAATATATTGCATGGCTTGTATATCCCCTTATGGTTCCTCTTATTTACCCCCATCAGCCTGAGGAATGCTACACAATAAGTTATCCTCAATGTTAACAATGATTAGCTGAAGGTATTATTATTTTTTCTGAAATGGAACGGTGTCCTTTTTAAAGCAAGAAACAAAATGTGTTGTTGATTCATGAATATGAGGATCCGTTCATGTTATGTTTACATGTTAGTGAAGAATATAACCAGCTATGATGGCTTGGTGGTTTTATCATCGTGTGTGTCGCTTTTTTTTCTGAAATGGAACGGTGTCTTTTTTTAAAGCAAGAAACAAAATGTGTTGTTGATTCATGAATATGAGGATCTCTTCATGTTATGTTTACATGTTAATGAAGAATTTAACCAGCTATGATGGCTTGATGGCTTGGTGGCTTTATCATCGTGCACTAGTGTCGTTTTTGTTTCTGAAATGGAACGGTGTCTTTTTTAAAGTAAGAAACAAAATGTGTTTATGAGGATGTCTTCATGTATATGTTTACATGTTAGTGAAGAATTTAACCAGCTATGATGGCTTGGTGGTTTTATCATCGTGTGTGTCGCTTTTTTTTCTGAAATGGAACGGTGTCTTTTTTAAAACAAGAAACAAAATGTGTTATTGATTCATGAATATGAGGATCTCTTCATGTATATGTTTACATGTTAGTGAAGAATTTAACCAGCTATGATGGCTTGATGGCTTGGCTTGGTGGCTTTATCATAGTGTGTGTTGCTTTTTCTTATGCTGTTCTTCATCTGCCTCTTCCTCCTTTGGTCTCTTTAGTAGCTGCAACAGAAATCAATAAATTGACTAAACAAGAGTGTATGCTTCAGTCTATTTTCCATCTTCATCCATTGTTCATAAAAAAAAACTATTCAAATAAATCGTCCAGTTGTCCCAATATTTGACTGAGTTTCATGTTAATGGAATGTAACTTTGGTAATAAGAGTTGTCCGAGGATAGCGCCTGAAGGGTCGTCTAGCAAAAAGGGGCATTACTCTGCCAAAAGGAGTCGGGAGTTATTGCGCATGTGTGGCAACATTTTTATGGCTCCCTCACACAAAGTGGGGTAGGGGAGCCATGTTGATATTGTGCTGTTTGTCTGTTGGTCTGTGTGTGGGTCTGTGTCACAAATGATGTCCGATCAATAACTAGAGAACGGTTGGACCTAGGGTCATCAATTATGTCTGTTCGGGCGAGTGGGGGAGCCATACGTTTTTGTCCCATGGACAACAACAATTTCTAGTTTGAGGTGAGGTGAAGATGGACGACAGATATAGTGATCTCCAGGTGTCTGCCTACTACGCAGGAAACACAAAATGGATATACATTTACTAAATGTCTAAAACATAGAGATAACCTATATGACTTTACTGTATACATAAATTGAGGATATACATACTTCTAATGTTGTAATATGTGTTATTCTCAGATTCATTTCATTGATTTTCTTTCTTAAAAATGGGTTTGCTATCTCGAGCCCTTGGTTTATGGTTTCTAATGTTTAGTGTTGTCAAATGCATTACTCGCAGCTTCATTTCCCGGATTTTTTTCCTTAAATATATGTTGGTGACCTACAACCCACGATTTCTTGTTTCTAATTCCTGTATAAAAAGATTGAAAGTAATGGAAGTTAAAGCACAATACCAGAATAAATATATTGGATGGCTTGTGATATATATCCCCTTATGGTTCCTCTTATTTACCCCCATAATAAAATATATTGCATGGCTTGTATATCCCCTTATGGTTCCTCTTATTTACCCCCATAATAAAATATATTGCATGGCTTGTATATCCCCTTATGGTTCCTCTTATTTACCCCCATCCGCCTGAGTAATGCTACACAATAAGTTATCCCACTGTTAACAATGACTAGCTGAAGGTATTATTTTTTGTGAAATGGAACGGTGTCTTTTTTAAAGCAAGAAACAAAATGTGTTGTTGATTCATGAATATGAGGATCTCTTCATGTATATGTTTACATGTTAGTGAAGAATATAACCAGCTATGATGGCTTGGTGGCTTTATTATCGTGTGTGTCGCTTTTTTTTCTGAAATGGAACGGTGTTTTTTTAAAGTAAGAAACAAAATGTGTTTATGAGGATGTCTTCATGTATATGTTTACATGTTAATGAAGAATTTAACCAGCTATGATGGCTTGGTGGCTTGGTGGCTTTATCATAGTGTGTGTTGATTTTTCTTATGCTGTTCTTCATCTGCCTCTTCCTCCTTTGGTCTCTTTAGTCGCTCCAACAGAAATCAATAAATGGACTAAACAAGAGTGTATGCTTCAGTCTATTTTCCATCTTCATCCATTGTTCATAAAAAAAACCTGTTCAAATAAATCGTCCAGTTGTCCCAATATTTGACTAAGTTTCATGTTAATGGAATGTAACTTTGGTAATAAGAGTTGTCCGAGGATAGCGCCTGAAGGGTCGTCTAGCGAAAAGGGGCATTACTCTGCCAAAAGGAGTCTGGAGTTATTGCGCATGTGTGACAACATTTTTATGGCTCCCCCACACACACAAAGTGTGGTAGGGGAGCCATGTTGATATTGTGCTTTCTGTCTGTATGTCTGTTGGTCTGTGTGTGGGTCTGTGTCACAAAGTATGTCCGATCAATAACTAGAGAACGGTTGGACCTAGGGTCATCAATTATGTCTGTTTGGGCGAGTGGGGGAGCCATACGTTTTTGTCCCATGGACAACAACAATTTCTAGTTTGAGGTGAGGTGAAGATGGACGACAGATATAGTGATCTCTAGGTGTCTGCCTACTACACAGGAAACAAAAAATATATATACATTTACTAAATTTCTAAAACATAGAGATAACCTGTATGACTTTACTGTATACATATATTGAGGATATACATACTTTTAATGTTATGTTTTATTCTGATCTTCATTTTATCAACTTTCTTTCTCAGATAGGGGCTGGGGAGGCGCAGTCGGTAGCGTGGCGGATTTGTAACCGGAGGCCCCGGGTTCAATCCTCCGTCGTGCCACTGAGTTCCGTCGGTGTGTTCTTGGGCAAGACACTTTCCCTTAGCCTCGTCCGTCGGATGGGGACGTAAACCGGGCGGTCCCGTGTATCGGTCTATCCTCCGAGCACGTTAAAGAACCATAGGAATCTATTCGATAATGAGAGTAGGGCAGGTTCCCGGATTCCTATGTATCCTTCCCCTCTCTCTGGGGTGGCTCTAAATAACCTATACCGTCTTGATGAGCCGTTAAACAACATTCAATTCAATTCAATTCTTTCTCAGATATGTGTTTGTTATCTCGAGCCCTCGGTTTCTGGTTTCTAATTTTTAGTGTTGTCAAATGCGTTACTCGCAGCTTCATTTCCCGGATTTTTTTCCTTAAATATATGTTGGTGACCTCCAACCCACGATTTCTTGTTTCTAATTCCTGTATAAAAAGATTGAAAGTAATGGAAGTCAGCACAATACCAGAATAAATATATTGGATGGCTTGTGATATATATCCCCTTATGGTTCCTCTTATTTACCCCCATAATAAAATATATTGCATGGCTTGTATATCCCTTATGGTTCCTCTTATTTACCCCCATAATAAAATATATTGCATGGCTTGTATATCCCCATATGGTTCCTCTTATTTACCCCCATAATAAAATATATTGCATGGCTTGTATATCCCCATATGGTTCCTCTTATTTACCCCCATCAGCCTGAGTAATGCTACACAATAAGTTATCCCACTGTTAACAATGATAAGCTGAAGGTATTATTATTTTTTCTGAAATGGAACGGTGTCCTTTTTAAAGAAAGAAACAAAATGTGTTGTTGATTCATGAATATGAGGATGTCTTCATGTATATGTTTACATGTTAGTGAAGAATATAACCAGCTATGATGGCTTGGTGGCTTGGTGGCTTTATCATCGTGTGTGTCGTTTTTTTTTCTGAAATGGAACGGTGTCTTTTTTAAAGCAAGAAACAAAATGTGTTGTTGATTCATGAATATGAGGATCTCTTCATGTATATGTTTACATGTTAGTGAAGAATTTAACCAGCTGTGATGGCTTGATGGCTTGGTGGCTTTATTATCGTGTGTGTCACTTTTTTTTCTGAAATGGAACGGTGTCTTTTTTAAAGCAAGAAACAAAATGTGTTAATGATTCATGAATATGAGGATGTCTTCATGTATATGTTTACATGTTAGTGAAGAATTTAACCAGCTATGATGGCTTGGTGGCTTTATTATCGTGTGTGTCACTTTTTTTTCTGAAATTGTACGGTGTCTTTTTTAAAGTAAGAAACAAAATGTGTTTATGAGGATGTCTTCATGTATATGTTTACATGTTAATGAAGAATTTAACCAGCTATGATGGCTTGATGGCTTGGTGGCTTTATTATCGTGTGTGTCACTTTTTTTTCTGAAATGGAACGGTGTCTTTTTTAAAGCAAGAAACAAAATGTGTTAACGATTCATGAATATGAGGATGTCTTCATGTATATGTTTACATGTTAGTGAAGAATTTAACCAGCTATGATGGCTTGGTGGTTTTATCGTGTGTGTCGCTTTTTTTTTCCTGTTCCTCCTCCTCCTGGTCCTCTCTTCGCTCGCTGCAACAAAAATCAATAAATTGACTAAACAAGAGTGTATGCTTCAGTCCTCTTTCCATCTTCATCCATTGTTCATAAAAGAAACTGGTCAAATAAATCGTCCAGTTATCCCAATATTTGAAGTTTCATGTTAATGGAATGTAACTCTGGTAATAAGAGTTGTCCGAGGATAGCGCCTGAAGGTAGTGTGGTAGGGGAGCCATGTTGATATTGTGCTTTCTGTCTGTAGGTCTGTAGGTCTGTGTGTGGGTCTGTGTCACAAACAAAGTGTGGTAGGGGAGCCATGTTGATGAAGTGCTTTCTGTCTGTATGTCTCTAGGTCTGTGTGTGAGTCGGTGTCACAAACGATGTCCGATTAATAACTAGAGAACGGTTGGACCTAGGGTCATCAATTATTTCTGTTCGGGCGAGTGGGGGAGCCATACATTTTTGTCCAATGGACAACAACAATTTCTAGTTTGAGGTGAGGTGAAGATGGACGACAGATATAGTGATCTCTAGGTGTCTGCCTACTACACAGGAAGCACAAAATGGATAAACATTTACTAAATTTCTAAACATAGAGATAAGCTATATGACTTTACTGTATACATATATTGAGGATATGCATACTTTTAATGTTGTAATGTGTTTCACTCTCAGCTTCAGTTCGGTCAGTTTCTTCCGTAAATATGAGTTAGAGATCTCCAGGCCACGGTTTCTGGTTTCTAGTTCCTGTATAAAAAGATTGAAAGTTATGGAAGTCAGCACAATGACCAGAATGAAATATATTGCATGGCTTGTATATCCCCTTATGGTTCCTCTTATTTACCCCCATAATAAAATATATTGCATGGCTTGTATATCACCTTATGGTTCCTCTTATTTACCCCCATCAGCCTGAGTAATACTAAACGTATTACTAGGTAGTTTTTGGAAAAATAATGATGTGTTGGTGATTTAACTTTTTAGCAATATTAATCTTTATTAATAGTGGGGTTTTGAATTCAGAAGCAGCTGAAAATTGGGGGCAAGACAAACTTATAGAATAATAATAAGAAATTTGTAATAAACTGGTATATATAATAGAGAAATGTAAGTTTATGAAATTAATGTGATGAAAAGTATATGTCCGGGTTCATTTAAAAGATTATTTACAAGAATGTTTGTTAATTAATAACAGAACAGAACAGAACAAACTTGTATTAACATATATACATGACTTGTACGTTAAGTACATCATCTTAACATATATACATGACTTGTACATTAAGTACATCATCTTAACATATATACATGACTTGTATGTTAAGTACATCATCTTAACATATATACATGAGTTATCAGTATAACAAGAATTTTTAATTTCCCTGTTTTTTTATGAAGACTAACATATTACTAGGTAGTTTCTGGGAAAATAATGATGTGTTGGTGATTTAACTTTTTAGCAATATTAATCTTTATTAATACACCCACAAAAGCCCAAAGTGGGGTTTTGAATTCAGAAGCAGCTGAAAATTGGGTATGGCTTTAGAAATCGCCCAGTATTTTAGAGGAAAAAAAAAGCAAATGAAAAAATGTTATGGGAAGCTAAACATTATTATCATATAACATGCGGTGTGGGACACTAGTGGACGTTAATGTACGTTTTCTGACGTAATGTGACATTATAAGTTATGTTATAAATAGAATCTCACATTTGTTCTCATTCATTATTGAATTTATTAAACTCGTTAGCAAAAACGATATAATGCTCAGCAAGAGCCTCGGATTAGATCATTTTGCCAACTCGTTTAATAAATTCAATAACGAATGAGTACTCATGTAAGATCTTCTATTTATTCATCATCAATAAATATACGTCTTCCTGTTACATGTCAACATGTATTACTTGTTGGAATGGGGTGGGTGTCGCAAGATGACCCTGGTGGTTGGGGCTAACTCGGGAAAGAATCAATGACAGTGAATGCATTTACATAAGTTTAATGCAACTTTTAAAATATGATAAATATATATACAATTACTAAAAAAATAAGCTAATACACAGATGAAATATGAAAAGAATGTTCTCATGAACGTTTAAGACGTTCTTTGTATTGTAACAAATACTGAATGTATATGACACTAAAAGTGTTGTTAAAGTTATAACAATGTTGATCTATGATCTAGCGCGATAACTGTGATGCGCGAGAGCTCATGAAGATGATGATGCACAAATCCAATGGGTGATTGTCATCAAATGCCTTTTATAAGGGTTAATGACGCGATATGTAAGATGATTAACCTCCACTAAGGTTGTGGGTGATGTTCCTCCAGTGAGAACTGATAACGGGCCCACCTTCTGTCCCGGGGATTGTCGCTACTAAAACCTGGCCATGCTGCGCAGGTACGGGGACCGTCTCCACCGCTCTTTACGTTATACGTGGACGCTTAGCTCCACTCCAGAATATCCAAACCTGGATGGCTTATATCCAACCCTGGATGGCTTAGGCTGTAATTATACATACGTTTTAGATGTCGGTTGACAAACATAACAATCTTGCATAATTATCATTACCCAAACAAATCATTATTCAATAAATATTTGTAAGCTGTACTAATGATGAGTAGCAATGTATACATATTCTACAACGCCATGTATACGCCATGTACGTTGCTGTTAATGTAATATGCAATGTTATCAAATCACTCGTATATTACACTCAATGAGTTATGCATGCACACATGTATGTCACCTAATGCCCATATTATACAACGCTATGCAGGGCTTCTAAAATTTTAAAATGCAAATCGGTCCAGGTTTTTTACTGCCGTAAGAATCGCACTTATTTTGAAAAAATCACTAAAATAGCCGTACCCAACCCACCATGTCAGCTGCACCATGCATTTTTTCCGTTTAGTCATTTATATAGAGAACTATTTAAAATTTATGTTTGTATTATATTTGTATTATTTATAACTTACTTTATCACAATTTGTACATTTTAATGACTGACATCATGTCTTCGCTTTACTGAATGAATAATTTTCACTCAATATTAAAATTGTTGATCATTTGAGGAATTGAACCGGAAGTGTCTAAACAAACAAGTAACACTGCTCGGTATTTTAATTTTTTTTAATGACGCAAACAAATTTCAGTCCCAGCTTTGGCCACAACACCTTACGACTAACGGTATATCAAAGAAATTACAGATGGTAACACTCGCTTTAGTGAACCGACAGAACACGTGATATACTTTCTCTGATCACACATCAAAGGCATGCTACCTAGCTATAGACTCTTCCGGAAAACTCCCTACTATCGGTAATGGTTTAGTCCAAATTGATCTACTTTCGCACAGCGAGTGACACGCAATCGTGTTTTGGATCAAAGAATATTGCCGAAAGGCATAGTTTAAGATATTAGAAGGAGGTTAAAGGGCAATGGTAGATTTTTTAACGACCGATAGATAAAATATCTGGACCGATTTAAACAGAGATTTTGAAAAGAAAAATTTTAGAAGCCCTGACGCTATGCATATGCGTCGAACATTTAGCCTAGTCACTCATCTCATTGTTAACTAATGTTAACATTCGTGTATTACAATCACTGAGTTATACGCCAACGTTAACTAATGTACCTATTATACAACGTTATCAAATTAACAATTTTACAATTAATGATCTATTACAATAATTTCATCTAATAAAGTAACTTCAAAATCATATGCTAGTCTCAAGTTAATGTTTGAGAAACATCAAAGCTAACCGGATGTCGTAACCGCCAAACAAGATGGCGCCGCCCACTGAATACAAATGTACGATAAAAGTTAAATACTGACCACATATTGCCTGTGAATTTCGCCATCCAACTTCTGTTCCAAACAAAGCAACTATCAAGCAATCCTGGCCAGAACTAGGAGACAATGGGTTTTATAGCAACGTTACGCCCAAACCATTATTTCCCCCGTTCAGTCCGTGACATACGTGGCTAAATTCGCAGTATTAAAATCTACACGAAAGGCCCCTTACACAATAAGGAAGATAAGGAAGATAGACCTATATGTTTACATGCATTAGCACAAAACTAAACTTATGACACAGCCTCTCTGGCGGCCACTTAAAATGTGCACGCTTTTACGTGTTACATGAATATATCATGGATATTGTGAATTTGTTTCAACTCAACAATAGATTAGGGTGTAACTAACAGCTTACAAGAGCTATGTACGACCAATACTCGTGACATTTTGTGACAACATCTCCCCACTTAAAGAAAGTGCTACACTTTTTAAAATTCAACAAAATGATTAATTAAACTATTAATTAGTCCTAGCAAAAGACATTGTTGCATAATAAGCAACATTAAAATTTCAACAATATTCTACAATTTTACATTACACTGTAACATAAACTACTATAGTACTAAACCTGTCATTATGTGCGGCGACTTAAATAGTCTGCCCCAATATTGTCCTTTCCTCGGATCGCTTTAATTTTCATCCGGTAAGGCTGCAGAGTCGGTGCCCACCTCATTAACCTACTGTTAGCTACCTTTGCTTTATTCATATAAGCTAACGGTTGGTGGTCAGTCTCCAAGGCAAATTCCTTACCAAAAACATATCGGTGGAATTTACTGACACCCCACACTACTGCAAGACACTCCCTTTCGATAACAGAGTAGTTACATTCCCGGGGTAGTAGTTTCCGACTTGCGTAAGCCACGGGGAGACTACACCCATCTTGCTCTTGCAGTAGGACTGCCCCCACCCCTATATCGGAGGCATCCGTTCTAAGGATAAACTCCTTGTCAAGTTCAGGTAACTTTAGTATTGGGGTTTTGACCAGACTCCCCTTTAAAGAGACAAAAGCTCGCTCCTGACTTTCCCCCCAAGTTATACTATTGGGTTGACCTTTCTTTGTTAAGTCTGACAAAGGTGCAGCTATAGCCGAAAAGTTTGGGATGAACTTCCTGTAAAAACCCGCCAACCCTAAAAATGACCTTACTCGTTTCTTTGTCTCAGGTCTTGGGGCTTCCTGAATTGCCTTAACTTTGTCGGGGTTGGGTTTCAATTTCTGGTCCTTCCCGATAACATGACCCAGACACTCTTTATCTGCGTAACCTATGTGACACTTGCTAGGTTTTGCAGTCAGTTTAAACCGGCGTAGCCGTTCCAACAGATTATGTAGAGCCTTAATGTTGTTGTAAACACCAGGATGTCATCTACAAAACTGTCTGTGTTGGACAAATCCTTCAGGACTTTCCTCATCAACCTACAGAATGTTGCTGGTGCATTTACGAGACCGAAGGGCATGACCTTGAACTTAAAAAGTCCTTGCGAATTTTCGAAAGAGGTCATCTCCTTAGCTTGGTCTGAAAGTGGTACTTGCCAGTAACCTTTACTGAGGTCTAACTTGGAGAAATATGAATATTCCGCAAGTTTAGAAAATACCTCCTCAATATTAGGCATTGGCTCTGCATCAAAGATGGTACGTTTATTTAGCTGTCTAAAATCGATGCTGAATCGAATTGACCCATCACTCTTCTTAATAAGTATGACTGGGGATGAAAATGGGGCGTTTGAAGGTTCGATGACACCAAAATTCAACATGTCTTTCACCTCCTCATCAACAATTGATCGGGAGTGAAATGGAATGGGATACCCCTTAATTCTAATTGGTTCCCCTGATGTGAGTACAATATCATGTTGCACTCCATCTGTCTGCCCCGGGTTTTCGGACAAGACATCACTGAACTCCGAGAGTAAACTACCCATCTCTCGTTGCTGCTCTACACAAAGCATGCCTGATATGTCTACATCGGCTGCTGTCTCCTTACCTACACTAGTGGGAAAATACATGGTACTAGTGTCCTCACTACTGTCTTCCTCACTATCCTCAATAACTGCACCCCTTGTTGCACATTATCGGTTCTACTGATATACTCTTTCAGCATATTCTCATGAAAGGTCTTTAACTTTCTTTTTATCTCGATACGATAATCCATAGTGTATTCTATCCCTCTAACGTAAAACGGACCTTTCCATTGTAATATCAGCTTGTTATTGTCGGTCGGGAGTAACAGTCATCTATCTTAAATTTCCTAGCTCTAGCTTTCTGGTCATAGTACCATTTGTACTAGGTACTTGCCTTAATTAATTGACTTTGAGCTATCTTACAAGTCTCCTCTAGTTTCTCCTTCAGATCTAAAACATACTAATATGTAGTCTTAACCTCATCACTATCTACTTCACCCGCCCACATCTCTATAAGAATCCTCATGGGACCTCTCACTGATCTACCGTACAATAACTCAAACGGAGAAAATCCTAAACTCTCTTGTGGAACCTCTCTAAATGCAAACAACAAAGCATTGAGATACTTGTCCCAATCTTTGGGTCTCTCTGTACACATACGCCGTAACATTTGCTTTAACGTCCCGTTAAATCGTTTGACTAACCCGTTACACATAGGGTGATACGGTGTTGTCGTGATTTGATGCAAAGACAATAACCTGCTTACTTCAGCCATAAGTTCTTACGTAAACTGTGACCCACAATTGGTCAGCATTTCCTCCGGTACACCTAGCCTACTGAACATATCAACTAATGCCTCAGCTACTCTCTGTTTCAATTGAGGGCCTCCGGATACCTAGTTGCATAGTCTACCATGGTTAAAATGTACCTATTTTTCCTATCCGACACTGGAAAAATTGGTCCAACTATGTCTACGGCTACCCGCTTAACTACGGCTACCCGCTTAAATGGTTACTTTTTCACTACACCATCCTTGCAGGAACCTTTAATTTTCTATAAGCCTGAGCTTGCTTCTGAACCTGCGCTCTAGTCTCTACTGCATTACTTATGCTACTCCTAAAATCAGACACTACCGGAAGTACTGAACCTTCTATGTTCCCTATCGTTAAATCATACATCGGGTCGTCCATACATAGTGCCTCTGTAGTCCCTTTAAAGAAAGGTGTATCTATATCTATTCTCGCTATTGGCACGTGCTCTACCGACTTATTTAACAACATACACGGTGACTGTTTACCTACCAACTGGTCATCCGTAACTAAACTACGCCTAACTACCACACCTGTACAATCTGTATCTGTCATTACAATTACGTCCGTGCCATTCACTCTACCATCTGCCGTTTGAAGATTTGCATACGGAAAGAGACATGTTCCGATCTTTGCCATTACGCCATCCGATCTCACACAACAGCTACTACTCTCGGTTTTAATAACTGGATTATTACTACCTCTGCCTCTACCTCTACCAATACGCTCTACTCGTGACATTTTGTGACAACACATCCCCACTTAAAGAAAGTGCTACACTTTTTAAAATTCAACAAAATTATTAAACTATTAATTAGTCCTAGCAAAAGACATGGTTGCTACATAAACAGTATGTATATGAATCACTCGTATATGAATCACTCCAGGCAACATATGAATCACTCCAGGCTACATGGTGCTACATACTGTTGTCGAAGCCGGTGTAAACCAACAGGTTTCTTAGGCCCTTTTAGAAATTGTTGTTTTCTCAGTCTGGTTATGAATTTTTTTCTGTTCATAGTGAAGGACTTCCGGTTCCTTTTTAGTTTTTCGGTCTGAATTTATTCGGATGATTTGCCCAATGTTTATTTAGCCTACTTTTAAGGGAATTGATGGTGGGTGCCTCAATCACAGTGTCCGAGAGTTGTATATGAATCACTCCAGGCTACATGGTGCTACATAAACAGTATGTATATGAATCACTCCAGGCTACATATGAATCACTCCAGGCTACATGGAAAAGGCCGAGCAATGTTCCGTACTGGGAGATATAGCTTTTCTATTCCCAGTATTTCCTATACAAATCACAGACAAATATGTAATATACGACTATCACTATACGACACATGTCCACCTAATATATTCCCTATTATCAGACAACAGACAACATAGGACACAGTAAAATCTAAAATGCCATGCGGCGACATAAAAACACATTATAATTGCTTAAAAAAGTACATAAAAACACATTAATCAATAACTTAATAAACAATTACTTTAATATTACAACACAAAATCAAAATTAAAGTAAAAAATTTAAGCCATTTGAAAGATGGTACGCATATGACGGTGAACACGAAACCTTCAATGTGGTATTTTCATACCATTCCATGGCCAGCGGCATATGGCCCCAGTTTCTAATAAAATGCTTTGCTCTAAACAAGAAAACGAATGGGTAAAATAAACAACAGGGAATTTAGTTGGGAGCAAGAGTATGAAGCCTGCTTATCACAAGTAGCAGTCTCTTTGATTTAATTAATAAAACGGATCACATAATTTTATCTTAGGGGTGATTAACCAATACCCAGAGACTTTAAAGGCGGGAGTAGTGGAACAACCAAATCAAAATTAAAGTAAAACATTTAAGCCATTTCAAAGATGGTATGCATATGACAGTGAACATGGAACCTTCAATGTGATATTTTCATACGATTCCATGGCCAGCGGCTTATGGTCCCAGTTTCTGATTTGTTCAGTGATAAAAATTGGACCAATGAAAACATTTAATTTAAAGCTCACTACATTCTCAGAACACACTGAGGTTTTACTGGACATTGAGTAATGAGGTACTTGAAACCTAGAAACACAAAATAAAATAATTCTAAAATGGTTGAATAGACTGTTGAGTGGTCACAAGTATCCAGTATGAACTGATTAGCAGCTGCTGCTCACCTTAAGTACTACTGTGCCAGTTATCAATCTAACCCAGCACAGTAGGTAAAAATCTCAAATAATAAAACAAAAACAATAGATACACCAGTTATTGCTCTCCTACTGCACCGGTTATCAGTCTAACCCTCCCAGCACAGCAGAAAAGAAACAACAGATAATATTATAAACTTCATACATGTTTGCAGACTATGCCAACATAAACTGTGTGATAATTATATTAAGTAAGGAGTAATAATCAGGGACACACAAGAATACACGGGAGCCGTAATTTATTTTGGACCTTAAGTGCTTTATAAAAAAAAGTATGAAATTTAGAAATCACTGAGCACGATAACTACAAAACATATTGTAGTCACAGATTTATTGAAACAAGGTATGCATATGACGGTGAACATAGAATCTTTAATGTGGTATTTCCATACCATTCCATGGCCAGTGGCATATGGCCCCAGTTTCTAATAAAATGCTTTGCCCTAAACAAGAAAAAGAATGGGTAAAATAAACAAAAGGGAATTTAGTTGGGAGCAAAGAGTATGAAGCCTGCTTATCACAAGTAGCAGTCTCTTTGATTAAATTTAAAAAAACAGACCAGATAATGTTATCTTCAGGGTGATTAAACAATACCCAGAGACTTTAAAGGCGGAAGTAGTGGAACAACCAAATCAAAATTAAAGTAAAACATTTAAGCCATTTCAAAGATGGTACGCATATGACAGT
Organism: Cyrtodaria siliqua; assembly: GCA_037043455.1. Taxonomy (NCBI): domain Eukaryota; kingdom Metazoa; phylum Mollusca; class Bivalvia; order Adapedonta; family Hiatellidae; genus Cyrtodaria; species Cyrtodaria siliqua. The sequence goes on along the minus strand of JAWPHD010013535.1, from coordinate 8,522 downwards.
GAACATAGAACCTTCAATGTGGTATTTTCATACCATACCATGGCCAGGAGCATGTCCCTGCAGTTTCTAATAAAATGCTTTGCCCTAAATAAGGAAAAGAATGGGTAAAATAAACAAAAGGGGATTTAATTGGGAGCAAAGAGTATGAAGCCTGCTTATCACAAGTAGAATGATGCGCGAATCCAATGGGTGATTGTCATCAAATGTCTTCTATAAGGGTTGATGACGCAATATGTAAGATGATTAACCTCCACTGAGGTTGTGGGTGATGTTCCTCCAGTGAGGACTGATAACGGGCCCACCTTCTGTCCCGGGGGTTGTCGCTACTAAAACCTGGCCATGCTGCGCAGGTATGGGGACCATCTCCACCGCTCTTTACGTTATACGTGGACGCATGAGTTATGCATGCACACATGTATGTCACCTAATGCCCACATTATACAATGCTATGCATACGCGTCGAACATTTAGCCTAGTCACTTATCTCATCTCATTGTTAACATTAGTTAACAATCGTGTATTACACTGAGTTATACCCCAATGTTAACTAATGGTATTATACAACGTTATCAAATTAATATTGTTTTACAATTAATGATCAATTACAATAATTACATCTAATAAAGTAACTTCAAAATCATATGCTAGTCTCAAGTTAATGTTTGAGAAACATCAAATCTAACCGGATGTCGTAACCGCCAAACAAGATGGCGCCGCCCACTGAATACAAATGTACGATAAAAGTTAATAAAATAAATACTGACCACATATTGCCTGTGAATTTCGCCGTCCAACTTCTGTTCCAAACAAAGCAACTATCGAGCAATCCCGGCCAGAACTAGGAGACACAGGGTTTTATAGCAAACGTTAGGCCCAAACCATTATTTCCCCCGTTCAGTCCGTGACATACGTGGCTAAATTCGCAGTATTAAAATCTATACGAAAGGCCCCTTACACAATTTTGCCGTTTAAGGAAGATAGACCAATACGTTTACATGCATTAGCACAAAACTAAACTTATGACACAGCCTCTCTGGCGGCCACTTAAAATGTGCACGCTTTTACGTGTTACATGAATATAACCTGGATATTGTGAATTTGTTTCACCTCAACAATAGATTAGGGTGTAACTAACAGCTTACAAGAGCTATGTACGACCAATACGCTCTACTCGTGACATTTTGTGACATCTCACCACTTAAAGAAAGTGCTACACTTTTTAAAATTCAACAAAATGAGTAATTAAACTATTAATTAGTCCTAGCAAACTAGCAAAAGACATGGTTGCTACATAAACAGTATGTATATGAATCACTCCAGGCTACATATGAATCAATCCAGGCTACATGGTGCTACATGAACAGTATGTTCATACTGTTCATATACTGTTGTCAAAGCCGGTGTAAACCAACAGGTTTCTTAGGCCCTTTTAGAAATTGTTGTTTTCCCAGTCTGGTTATGAAATTTTTTCTTTTCATAGTGAAGGACTTCCGGTTCCTTTTTAGTTTTTCAGTCTGAATTTATTAGGATGATTTGCCCAATGTTTATTTAGCCCATTTTTAAAGGAATTGATGGTGGGTGCCTCAATCAGTGTCCGAGAGTTGTATATGAATCACTACAGGCTACATGAAAAAGACCGAGCAATGTTCCGTACTGGGAGATATTTCCCAGTAGAGCAAACGAGTAGATATAGCTTTTCTATTCCCAGTATTTCCTATACAAATCGGACAAATATGTAATATACGACTATCACTATACGACACATGTCCACCTAATATATTCCCTATTATCAGACAACAGACAACATAGGACACAGTAAAATCTAAAATGCCATGCGGCGACATAAAAACACATTATAATCGCTTAAAAAAGTACATAAAAACACATTAATCAATAACTTAATAAACAATAACTTTAATATAACAACACAAAATCAAAATCAAAATAAAAAATGTAAGCCATTTGAAAGATGGTACGCATATGACGGTGAACATGGAACCTTCAATGAGGTATTTTCATACCATTCCATGGCCAGCGTCATATGGCCCCAGTTTCAAATAAAATGCTTTGCTCTAAACAAGAAAACGAATGGGCAAAATAAACAACAGGGAATTTAGTTGGGAGCAAGAGTATGAAGCCTGCTTATCACAAGAAGCAGTCTCTTTGATTTAATTAATAAAACAGACCACATAATTTTATCTTAGGGGTGATTAACCAATACCCAGAGACTTTAAAGGCGGGAGTAGTGGAACAACCAAATCAAAATTAAAGTAAAACATTTAAGCCATTTCAAAGATGGTATGCATATGACAGTGAACATGGAACCTTCAATGTGATATGTTTATACCATTCCATGGCCAGCGGCGTATGGTCCCAGTTTCTGATTGGTTCAGTGATATAAATTGGACCAATGAAACCATTTAATTTAAAGCTCACTACATTCTCAGAACACACTGAGGTTTTACTGGACATTGAGTAATGAGGTACTTGAAACCTAGAAACACAAAATTTTAATAATAAAATAATTCTAAAATGATTGAATAGACTGTTGAGTGGTCACAAGTATCCAGTATGAACTGATTAGCAGCTGCTGCTCACCTTAAGTACTACTGTGCCAGTTATCAATCTAACCCAGCACAGTAGGTAAAAATCTCAAATAATAAAACAATAGATACACCAGTTATTTCTCTCCTACTGCACCGGATATCAGTCTAACCCTCCCAGCACAGCAGAAAAGAAACAACAGATAATATAACTTCATACATGTTTTGCAGACTATGCCAACATAAACTGAATGATAATTATATTAAGTAAGGAGTAATAATCAGGGACTGTTTTGCAGACTATGCCAACATAAACTATGTGATAGTTATATTAAGTAAGGAGTAATAATCAGGGACACACAAGAATACACGGGAGCCGTAATTTATTTTGGACCTTAAGTGCTTTATAAAAAAAGTATGAAATTTAGAAATCACTGAGCACGATAACTACAAAACATATTGTAGTCACAGATTTATTGAGACTGTTCATGAACGGTGGTGAAAAATACTTACTACAGTTTACGCCCTCTAGACCCTGGTAGAGCAGAACTCAATATTTAAAATGTCAATAGTACGAATATTTGAGACAAGGTATGCATATGATGATGAACATAGAATCTTCAATGTTTCTAATAAAATGCTTTGCCCTAAACAAGAAAAAGAATGGGTAAAATAAACAAAAGTGAATTTAGTTGGGAGCAAAGAGTATGAAGCCTGCTTATCACAAGTAGCAGTCTCTTTGATTAAATTAAAAAAACAGACCAGATAATGTTATCTTCAGGATGATTAAACAATACCCAGAGACTTTAAAGGCGGAAGTAGTGGAACAATCAAATCAAAATTAAAGTAAAACATTTAAGCCATTTCAAAGATGTACCGGTACGCATGTGACAGTGAACATAGAACCTTCAATGTGGTATTTTCATACCATTCCATGGCCAGGAGCAAGTCCCCAGTTTCTAATAAAATGCTTTGCCCTAAATAAGGAAAAGAATGGGTAAAATAAACAAAAGGGAAGTTAGTTGGGAGCAAAGAGTATGAAGCCTGGTTATCACAAGTAGCAGTCTCTTTGATTTAATTAAAAAAACAGACGACATAATTTTATCTTAAGGGTGATTAAACAATACCCAGAGACTTTAAAGGCTGGAGTAGTGGAACAACCAAATTAAAGTAAAACATTTAAGCAATTTCGAAGATGGTATGCATATGACAGTGAACATAGAACCTTCAATGTGGTATTTCCATACCATCTCATGGCCAGCTGCATATGCCCCAGTTTCTAATAAAATGCTTTGCCCTAAATGAGAAAAAAGGGCAAAATAAACGAAGGAAAATTTAGTTGGGAGTAGAGGTTATGAAACCTGCATATCACAAGGAACAGTCAAAAGAAAAGCCAAACTACATATTCAAAGAGTGATTAAACAATACCCAGAGCCTTAAGTTAAATAGTGGAACCACCGAATCAAAATTAAACAAAGAAATTTAGAGAAAATACAACCAATACGTATATATGAATATCGGACTCAGCAATATCCAAAGATCCGAATGAATAAGTCCCGGTTGAAAGCACGGGAAGATATTTTATGAATGAATAAGTCCCGACTGAAAGCACGGGAAGATGTTTTATGAATGAATATTTAGTCCAGATTGAAAGCACGGGAAGATGTTTTATGATTAGTGTTGTTTTTTTCAAAACAGAAGTCTGGTACTTTTAACATTAACGTTTTTGCATTAAGCTATTAGAGAATGTATATAAAAAGTGAGAAAAAAGCCTTAAGCCTTTTATCCCAGGCCTAGATCTCCTGTGTTAAATTTGATCACTTAAATATCTGCTGGTGAAACTGAAATAATGTGATTTAAATTTAGGGTCTGTAGCTTTAAATAATCCATATTAATTATAGGTCTGTAGTTTTAACAAATCTTAAATAGGCTATACTAAATAATAGAGTATGTAGCTTTAAATAATCTATATTGAATCTAAGGCCTATGGGTTAAATAATCTATATTGAATTTAAGGCCTATGGGTTAAATAATCTATATCATACTTGTTTTAGTGATCATATGATGTCTTGTTGCCTTGACTGATTGAATATATTTACATGGTTGGATAAGTATTTAAGGTACTGAAGGCAATACTCTGTACAGGTTGGGTGAAAAACAATACAATTAATCATTATGGTTTCGATTTCATTTTAAATTTACACAAGCAGACATATGATCTCCATGTTTATTCATTTTTGTTGTTTTTTTCAGCTTCAAAAAATAGAAGCCCCATTTGTTTTATATTTATTAAAAGGTAACATCTAAATAATCAGTGATGTTGGCTTTATAGTTGTGTGGGTAAATACAAATTATATAGTACAAATTATATAGTCATTTAGTGAGTCCATACCAATTAAATTTCCAAATGAATCCAATTAGATTTCATATTGTGTACCACTTTGGGAAAATATTAAAATGTTAGGAATGTCAGCAGCAGTCATATTGTTTGAATGAACATAATCCTATAAGGCTATGAAAAGATTTTTGCAACAATACAAAAAGATGAATTTTTTAACAAAGTATTCAAAGGACCATAATTCCGTAAAAAATCATTGAACCAGAGAATGCCACTGATTACAAATCTCCACTTCATACAGACACTTATCAAAACATTTGTTTAAAATCACCATCAATTAAGCCAAGATAAAATGTCTGTGAAAATATTTAAAGGGTCATAACTCCGTCAAAGATCTATAACCGAATGAGATGAAAAGGTCATCTCCATCATCGAGCTGCCCAAATTAATCCCACACAACTTTCAACTATCCTCCACAAAATATATCGCAGAACCAAATATTTCCAAATAGCCACACTCATCACATTCCCCCAACATCCCCCATCCAACATAACACATCCCCAATCCTAAATTATTCCAACAATTTGTAACTTCTCAACTCCCCCTACTCTCATGAAAACCACCCCACAACACTTCCACGCCACAACCCCCCAACTAAATCTCTCTCCGACATCTCCACACTCAACAACATCCAACACCCCATAATTCATACAGACACTTATAACATTATCCCCATCCACCTACCCCTACCTAAAAATATACACCCAAAACCCTATTCACCAAAACACCAACAATCCCATTCCCTTCCCCATCCATCACACAAACACATCAAATCCCCCTAAATCATCCCACACCTTATAACATTCTACCACTCATTACCCCACAATCCCATCCCCTAACAAAACACATCCTCACACCCCATTCAACTTACATCCAAAACCTAAACAACCCTTCCCCCCCACAAATCATACTCACCTCATCCCCCATAACCTCCACCTCCACCCCCCCAATATCCCCCTATCAACTTTCAAATATTCCAACCACAACTGTCAACCCACACCAACCCCCCCCTCAAAAACACCACTAACCACCCCCCCCCCCCACCCCCCCCCACACCACACTAACACTATATATACATAAACAAAACACTCACATCCTTATAAAAAAACAACTCCTCCCCCCACAATATAACAATCAACAATCCAACATCTTCATCAAACAAATAAACATAACATCTCAAACCGCTCATATTCAATTATTCAAGACAACTATATATGATAAATAACATATAACAACAACTACACAAATTAACCATACCTACTTCACCACACCCCAACCCTAATCACCCACCTAAATCATAAACTAAACAAAAACAAAAGCATTATATATACCATCTTAACCACTGTTCATAAAACAAAATGTCAACATAAAATCAGTATCCATATTTACACCACTATTTACTAATTTCAATGTATACTCTGTACCAAGACCCCAAGAATCACCCAGACTTTCAACACCTTTTCCAATTTTCGAACCTAAGTTGAAAAAGGGCAAAACTGCACTAACAGAACTATTGCACTTGCTCGAGTCTTCATGAGCCTTAATACATGAGCAAAGTTTTCAACATATTAGATCATCAAGAGATCACCAAAATAAATAAACACTTTACACACAAAAGGTAACCTAACTTTGTTACAAAGTACATACGTTACCACATTGTCTGTAAGCAATAACTTCCTCCGACTTTGACCTCTCGACATACGAACCCCAAAAGCAATATGTTTCAACTACCAATGGCAATATAACTATGAAGTATTAAGTTTCATTGTAAGGTGCTTCACAAGTAATGTTTGACATGCACAATAATAATTGTTACTTACTATGACAGACACAATAATCTCTAGCATAAAACTTCCTGTTTTTCAAATGACAAAGTCATCCCAATTTCATCAAATCAACAGTATATAAATACTAGCTCAGATGTTTAGATATTTAAACAATGCCCAACCATCAATGACTACATCAAATGTGATCAATCTAAGAATGTCATAGATCAATCTCTACAAATCAATCTCCACAAAATTCTCATCATCTACACAAACGTCAAGAGCTATTTTACAAACGCTACATCAAGAGGGTTATTTTAAAAACTGATACATCAAGAGGGGTTATTCAGGTTGTCTATATTGGCAGATCACTTGATTACCACTCATGAACAGACTTAACTAAAGCTACTTTTTTCTATTGTACATGATGTTGTGTATTGCTTCCACTTCCAAGGATCCCCCTTCAACATATTTATTGAATGTCAAGATCATAACTTGAATTCTGAGAAAATTATATGTGTCCTGAAGTTTCTATTTTTACTAACAGCGACCTTGACCCAAAATGCAATCCCAAGCTTCCTTTCCATATAAGCTTCATACACAGTAAGTTTCGTTCCAACATCTCATTCCTAACCTTAGTTATTGGACAGAAACCATTTTTGTATTTTTAGTGACCTTGAACCCAGTGCAATACCAAGCCTCCTTTCCATATAGACTGCCTACGCAACAGGGGTTTTCCATTATCTAATTCCTAGATGAAGTTATTGCGCGGAAACCATTTTTAGCTTTATTGATCAAAGATCAGCAGAGCTTATGCTGTGGTGCGGTGTCCGTCGTCCGTCCGTCTGTCTGTCCGTAAACTTTTCTTTTTGCGGGGACTACTCCTCTGAAACTACTGGATGGATTTTCATGAAACTTTACAGGAATGTTGCCCATGATGGTCCTTGTCGAAAATCGTTTTGATTCGACAAACATGGCTGCCAGTGACCATCTTTGTTGACATAGTTATAGTAAAAAAATTATAGTTAGTACTTCTCTTAAACTACTTTACGGATTTTCATGAGACTTCACAGGAATAGTGCTCTTGATGTCTAGTTGATATCATAGCGGAAACATTTCAGGTTGGCCAGAAATTCAAGATACCCGCCAAGACTAAAATATATTTTTAAAAAACAAATTCTTGAAAACTATGAAGTGATATTGATATATGACTTTTTCTAAAATGATCAGCATGATATGATGTTGATTCGACATTAAACATGGCTGCCAGTGGCCATCTTTGCTTACATAGAGTTATATAGTAAAAACTTGTAGCCTCTGAAACTACTTGACAGATTTTCATGAAACTTCACAGGAATGCTGATTTAGCTATCAAAACCTACCAGTAGAGCTTCAAGGTCATTGACCTCTTGTTCTATTTTTAATAGCAGCGACCTTGACCCCAATGACCTTCAAATGCAATACCAAGCCTCCTTTCCATATAAACTATTGTTTCAGGTGCCATCTCGCTCACATCACTGGCTCCAGCGTAAATGGAGTGTCTACAATAGAATTTGCAGCAACTCTGCAGTTCTGCAGGTGAGAAGGTGCTAGGCCCTCTGCATATTTTATCTCGATGTACATGGAGGATGAGCCTGGCATATTCATTCCTGTTAGGCACCATATAACCTTTCATGTGTTGGTGCGCCTTAAAAACCCCAATTCATTTCAGTTCATCTTAACCCAAGGAATGTTGTTACCCATGTATAAATACTCCTATTTGTTATTTTGCAGAGTTATTCGCGGAGCCGGCGCATGCCCACACTAAAACCTGGC
>JAWPHD010013534.1:0-67596 GCA_037043455.1 Cyrtodaria siliqua | reverse complement strand
TCACTTTAATAAATGAATAAATAAACAATAAATTTATTTGTTATATTACACTCCGCAGTAATACAGCGGATAAAGTGCATTAGACAAACAGTCACAATAATAACTTTATTATACAATTAAAAATTATACCTATATTGCATCTGCTAAAAATAAAAGTTTATTTTAACATGAATTTAGGGGAAAATTGAGAAGTAAACACCTTTATGATCCTTACCAGATATCTGACTGCGTAGTAAACACTCCGTCAACGAGTGATTCTGGCGACATCCAGCGGACAGGAAGTAGACCCTCGCCTTCTTTACGATAGTAATCGTTCTTGTATATATCGCGTGCCAAACCAAAGTCTCCTATCTTAACAACCATTGTGGCAGGGTTACACGAAGATACCAGACAGTTGCGAGCTGCCAAATCCCTGTCAAGGAAAGAAAATATACATTTCATAAGAATTACGAAGATGAAACAATTGACTCACTTGTAAAAACTCCTTCAATAGCACTCAGGCAACCCATTTTCTTTTTAGTTTAGGATCAAATTTACTCTTGAATTGAATTGAATATTGTTTAACGGCTCATCAGCACAGTATAGGTTATTTAGAGCCGCCCCAGAGAGAGGGGAAAGATACATAGGAATCCGGGAACCGTGCCCTACTCTTATTATCGAATAGATTCCTATGGTTCTTTAGCGTGCTCGGAGGATAGACCGATACACGGGACCGCCCGGTTTACGTCCCCATCCGACGGACGAGGCTAAGGGAAAGTGTCTTGCCCAAGAACACACCGACGAAACTCAGTGGCATCACGGAGGATTGAACCCGGGCCTCCCGGTAATTTTACTCTTGAAAATGTGTAAAAAATAATATTATATTTGCGAATTTAAATCTCATTTTATCCTAATTTAAAAACTCACCGCATACCATTAGTTTTTCTTCATAACTTGCATTTGTTTTATCATTAATTAATGCATTTGTTCTATCATTAATTAATGCATTTGTTCTATCATTAATTAATGCATTTGTTCTATCATTAATTAATGCATTTGTTCTATCATTAATTAATGCATTTGTTCTATCATTAATTAATGCATTTGTTCTATCATTAATTAATGCATTTGTTCTATCATTAATTAATGCATTTGTTCTATCATTAATTAATGCATTTGTTCTATCATTAATATTAATTATAAGAATAGAATAAAGCAAATTCCTTTTGCATATTACTAACTGTTGTCTATATTGCACCAATAATATAATCAGAAGAAGGAAAAATTAGAACTCAAAAAATTTATTCAATTATATGCAAGCAAGTTTCAAGTCAAAACGTTACTGGATTAATAAATTGAGACACTAGTTTTAATGCTTGATAAAAACTTTTGCCATGTGTCTCTTTAAATTCGACAGTAAAACATTGACCTATGTGAGTGTATAATTATGTTCAATGATACAAGTTTATATGTTGATGAAAAAATGTAATTTTGCACGATTGTGCATTGTTATGTATAATCTCAATGCATTTTGACTGAATCACAGACCTAGTAACTTGGATTGCCAGAAGTTAGCATTTGTGACAACTCCAGCAAACAATACATACCACATTTCCACTAATAAGAGCGCCTCCGCTATTAAATTCTTCAAAATTCAATAAATGTTCGGTCTTTTGTATCCAAAAAAAAATAAATAAAAAAAAAAAAAAAATAAATAAACTTTCGATAACCCAAATTAAAAATACAAAAATAGTTTTGATTGTATAAAAGTGCCTCTTGGCATTTGCATATTGCCCTGGGGCTACTATTAGGGGAAATACGGTACATATTAACTTACAAATCTATCAATGAACCAACCTGTGCACAAAATGCATATCTTCTAAATATTTACATCCCCGTGAAACGTGTACACAGATCTTAACCAAATCTGCCAGAGATAACTCAGATCTGTTCTGTATCTAAAAATAAATTAAACATAATAATTATTATAAATACCTAAATAGTAGATCACCAATTTACGTTACAATTTAATCATAATACATCAGCTGTTTCATAATAAGCCTCTTTTAAGTTAGGAATACCTTGACCTTTGACTGGTACGAACCTCATTTAAGTACGGTATGCTACACAAAATATCATCAGTGTGTTCAGGATTCTCTCATTTGAAAACCACCATGGGTGACCAATGATAGTATGTAAATATCACATCCTCTTGAGGGTACCAGTGGATATTATCAACCCAAGAATGTAATGTCGACCGAGGCAATAGCCGAACAAATACTCCTAATATACACTCGATAATTAAGAAAAAATTGTTGTTGTTGTTGAAAAAATCTATTTTTAGAACTGAGCTTTTTAAAGAGCTAGCGGGATGATATTTTGCGCTATCACCCGCTATGATGCATTGAGGGTGATAGCGCGAAATATCAACCCGGCACAGTATGGGGATTTTACATGGAGTGTTTACAGTGAGGTATAATAACATCATATGACTACGATTGGGTACAGATGTTAACTCCGACTGGTTACAGATGTTAACTCTACATAGGAATCCGGGAACCGTGCCCTACTCTTATTAGCGAATAGATTCCTATGGTTCTTTAACGTGCTCGGAGGATAGACCGATACACGGGACCGCCCGGTTTACGTCCCCATCCGACGGACGAGGCTAAGGGAAAGTGTCTTGCCCAAGAACACACCGACGAAACTCAGTGGCACCACGGAGGATTGAACCCGGGGCCTCCGGTTACAAATTCGCCGCGCTACCGACTGCGCCACGCCAGCCCTCATGTCACAAAGGGGCCACCGATGCTACCTTTGATGAAGAGTCGCAGAAAGATTGGTTACTGAAATCCCTTCGACATACCTTTAACTAACGACGGCACCCAGTGGTTACCGATGGCTGCCTACGACTACGGAAGTCGCTTTCTTGAAGCGATGATAGAACCCTGAATGCTTTCATTATATTGTTGCGATAAAAATTTTACAAAATCCATTTAAAACTTACAGAGTGGATAGGAACATTGCATATATAAGGCTTATTAAGCTTTTAACCTTTTAACCCAAAACATTGCCTTGACCTCATATCGACCTGGTTTAGGTACTTCAGTATGTATTATTACACCAGAAACTTTTCAGTAGGGAGATGAGAAAGTAGTATGAATGGGGTTTAACCAGTCCTAGCATTACCCTGAGTGTCAAGCAAGGCAACTACTAGTACCATTTTTATAAAGTCATTGGTATGACATAGCCAGGGATTAAACCCACAATCTTCCGCATACGAGGCGGACGCTCTACCATTAAGCCACCCGCAGGCAGGAAGAACCTTTACACTTTTCATTTAAAAACAGACAAATAAGTCATTTACTAACAACGGTCATATGAACATTTATATGATTTTCATATCCGATATGATCCTCTCGCACATGCCATATTTGACACTTAAGGAATATCTAAGCATAATTCAAATACATTTATAGATTATTTTTATAAATAAATATTGCATACTAGCCTAACTGAACTTACCGATGACAAGCGACAGGCCCTCATGAAAGACAACAAATCACTGCCCTCCATGAGCTCTAAAATAATAAACTGTGGGTCGTTGTCGAGACAGACCCCCAGCAGACTGAGAATATGTTCTTGATGAAAGTTACTCATCAGCAGCGCTTCCTTCAAAAACTCCTCCTTTTCCTGGTCTGACGCACTCTTACGTAATGTCTGCAAATGAAAACCAATACAAAATGTAACCAATTAAAGTGTTAATTGAAACAATTGGCTGATTATTTCACACAAGTACTCCGTTGCATCTTACAAGGACACGAAATTACAAATATTCAGAAAAATTGCCATTATTGTTTCATTTAAATTTTCGATAAATTTAAATGATATAAAGGGTGGAGATGATCAGATGATTACAAGGAGATATTGATGATGATGACTTTGATGCAAATATTAATGATGAAGATGAGAATGATGTTGATGAGAATGATGAGGATGTTGAAGATGATGCTATTGATGATAATTATGATGATTTTATGATGATGATGTTGTTGTTGGTAAGAAAGAGAATGATTTTTTTGATGATGATAATGATAATTATAAAGATGATGATAAAGATGATGATGGTTATTATAAAGATGATATAGATGATGATGATGATGGTCATTATAAAGATGACAATGATGTTAATGAGAATGATGATGATGTTGCTGATGTTGATGATGATGATGATAAGGAGAAGGATTTTTTTGATGATGATGAGAATGATGATGATGATGGTAATGTTAATGAGAAAGATGATGATGATGATGATGTTGATGAAGATGATGTTGTTGATGATGATGATATTGTTGATGATGATGTTAATGATGATGATGTTGTTGATGAACATGATGTTGTTGATTATGATGTTGTTGATGAAGATGATGTTGTTGATGATGATGATGTTGTTGATGATGATGATGTTGTTTATGATGATGTTGTTGATGAAGATGACGATTTTCTGATGAAGATGATGTTGTTGATGATGATGATGTTGTGAAGATGATGTTGTTGATGAAGATGATATTGTGGATTATGATGTTGTTGATGAAGATGATGTTGTTGATGATGATGATGTTGTTGATGAAGATGATGTTGATATTGTTGATGATGATGTTGATGATGATGTTGATGATGATGTTGTTGATAAAGATGATGTTGCTGATAAAGATGATGTTGTTGATGATGATGTTGTTGATGATGTTGTTGATGATGATGATGATGATGATAATGATGATGATGATGATGATGATGATGATGATGATGATGTTGTTGATGATGATGATATTGTTGATGATGATGTTAATGATGATGATGTTGTTGATGATGATGTTGTTGATGATGTTGTTGATGATTATGTTGATCAGGATGTTGTTGATGATAATGATGTTGATGATTAGGAAGATGTTGATGATGATGATTATGATTCAGAAAATAGTAATGATAAGGAGAATGAATGGAATGATGATATTCTTGGTTTCTTTACCTTCACTGCACATTTTGTATCTCCTGAACTTTCATTTAGGATATTTTTAGCAATTCCCTCAAACACTTCTCCAAAAGCTCCACTACCAAGGAATTTACAGAGAACAAGTTGGTCTCGTCTAAAATGTGGCAGGGCTGCTATCTCATCATCAGTAGGAACCAGACTGAAATTAGATAAATGTGGTGGAACCAGACTGAAATTAGACAAATGTGATGGAACCAGACTGTAATTAGATACATGTGGTGGAACCAGACTGAAATTAGATAACTGGTTGAACCAGACTGAAATTAGATAAATGTGGTGGAACCAGACTGAATTTTGATAAATGTGGTGGAACCAGATTGAAATTAGATAAATGTGGTGGAACCGGACTGAAATTGGGTAACTATGATGGAACCAGACTGAAATTAGATAAATGTGCTTTATTACATTTCTATAGATGAATGATCGGGATTTCTTAGTGAAAGAAAATTCATAATCGCTAAATATTAATAACTAACTCTGAACACAAAAATAACTGTGATATATAGATTAAAACAATTCTCAGTTTTCATATTTATATACTTAAATACCATTATTTCAAATTCTTTGTTTCATGCATGTAACAAGAGTTTTGGTTTTAACTTGATGTCAACACTGGTGTTTATGAATAGGGGCGTAGCTGACCTGAAATACATATATAGGCCCGACAAACTAGAGGGGTCCGGGAGAATGCTCCGCCTCCGGGTTTTTTAAAACTTAGATATGTAATGGTGCGTTTTGGCATATATCTGACAGAACACTTGTGTTTTATTTGAAGAAATATTTTTTCGATAAATTTGAGAATTAACATTTAACACAAGTTGAATTACCTACACTATAAAATAAAATAAGAAACAAATGCTAACCCTTAACCCTCCACCCCTCCAGTTTCAGTTTTTATTGCATTTTTCATTTCTTTCATTTTTCAAATTGATGTATAGGCACGGGCCTATATGACCTAATAGTAAGTAGACCCATATATGCGAAGCATAAGTAGACCCATATATGCGAAGCATAAGTAGACCCATATATACGAAGCATAAGTAGACCCATATATACGAAGCATAAGTAGACCCATATATATGAAGCATAAGTAGACCCATATATATGAAGCATAAGTAGACCCATATATACGAAGCATAAGTAGACCCATATATACGAAGCATAAGTAGACCCATATATACGAAGCATAAGTAGACCCATATATACGAAGCATAAGTAGACCCATATATACGAAGCATAAGTAGACCCATATATACGAAGCATAAGTAGACCCATATATATGAAGCATAAGTAGACCCATATATACGAAGCATAAGTAGACCCATATATACGAAGCATAAGTAGACCCATATATACGAAGCATAAGTAGACCAATATATACGAAGCATAAGTAGACCCATATATACGAAGCATAAGTAGACCAATATATACGAAGCATAAGTAGACCCATATATACGAAGCATAAGTAGACCCATATATACGAAGCATAAGTAGACCAATATATACGAAGCATAAGTAGACCCATATATACGAAGCATAAGTAGACCCATATATACGAAGCATAAGTAGACCCATATATATGAAGCATAAGTAGACCCATATATATGAAGCATAAGTAGACCCATATATACGAAGCATAAGTAGACCCATATATACGAAGCATAAGTAGACCCATATATATGAAGCGTAAGTAGACCCATATATATGAAGCATAAGCAGACCCATATATACGAAGCATAAGTAGACCCATATATACGAAGCATAAGTAGACCCATATATACGAAGCATAAGTAGACCCATATATACGAAGCATAAGTAGACCCATATATACGAAGCATAAGTAGACCCATATATACGAAGCATAAGTAGACCCATATATACGAAGCATAAGTAGACCCATATATACGAAGCATAAGTAGACCCATATATACGAAGCATAAGTAGACCCATATATACGAAGCATAAGTAGACCCATATATATGAAGCATAAGTAGACCCATATATACGAAGCATAAGTAGACCCATATATACGAAGCATAAGTAGACCCATATATACGAAGCATAAGTAGACCAATATATACGAAGCATAAGTAGACCCATATATACGAAGCATAAGTAGACCAATATATACGAAGCATAAGTAGACCCATATATACGAAGCATAAGTAGACCCATATATACGAAGCATAAGTAGACCAATATATACGAAGCATAAGTAGACCCATATATACGAAGCATAAGTAGACCCATATATACGAAGCATAAGTAGACCCATATATATGAAGCATAAGTAGACCCATATATATGAAGCATAAGTAGACCCATATATACGAAGCATAAGTAGACCCATATATACGAAGCATAAGTAGACCCATATATATGAAGCGTAAGTAGACCCATATATATGAAGCATAAGCAGACCCATATATACGAAGCATAAGTAGACCAATATATACGAAGCATAAGTAGACCCATATATACGAAGCATAAGTAGACCCATATATACAAAGCATAAACATAGACCCATATATACGAAGCATAAGTAGACGCATATATATGAAGTATAAGTAGACCCATATATACGAAGCATAAGCAGACCCATATATACAAGTAACTGCCTTGTTCAAAAACTTACTTCATAGCATACAGGGTATTGTTCTGTTGAATTGCCGTCATTGGTAATTCTCTGAGAGTGGCTAACTCCATGTCTGGGCCCCGAGACACGGCCGTGAACTCCATGTTCTTCTTTTTCTTCTTCTCCTCCTTCCTTCTCTTACAGCATGCTATACACAGATTGATGAGAGAGCGGGATTAATAAGGCATCATTTTGCAAAATGAGATTTTTAATTTTTACATGATACTATTGAAATCGTTTTCCGAGATAAGCATTGAAATTAAAACAAAGCTTTTAATCAGGTTACATCTAACTACATCTTTACCCAGCAGGTAAAAACAGTTGGCATTGCATTAAGTCAACAATGAACCCAGACGTTGCTGTTTTATGAATTAACATTGAATACATTACGTGTTCCCGCCTTAATTCCATTAAGCGATGGGAAAAGCTTTACGAAAACTTTAGAAAATTGAAAGACGATAAACGTAAGGAAAGGCAATGTCTTACAGTAGCATATCGCAATAACTGCCATGGCAATAACAACCAGGACAAAGGCACACACGACCGCTACCATGGTAACCATGCTGTCTTCAGACTTGGCCTCCAGGACTGCAGAATAGACAAAAGAAAAATTAATTATAGCTCCATACTCGTAAACAGTGCATTCTTCTTATTATTATTCAGTTACATCATGAATTATCTTCCTTCAGTTAGGAAGCCTAATATTAAACAGACTCAAACTCGACTCTCTCTTGATTGATTGAATTGGATTTTATAGTCGCACCAACAGCTAAGGTCATATGGCGACTTTCCAGCTTCCATTGGTGGAGGAAGACCCCAGGTGCCCCTCCGGGCAATTTTCGTGCACGGGCGGGCACCTGGGTAGAACCACCGACGTTCCGCAAGCCAGCTGGATAGCTTCCTCACATAAAGATTCCAAGGCCCCTGAGGGATCGAACCTACAGCGGTGAGGGGCAAGTGATTTCAAGTCAGAGACGTTAACCACTCGGCCACGGACGCCCCTGACTCTCTCTTGAAGTAATTCTCACAAGTTATAGCACATGTGAAACGTGAAATGTGGAAAAATGATAGCAAAAAAAATCATATGTGTGTAGGTTTTTAGTTCTTCAGGCATGTAACCATTGGAGAATCCAAAAGGTTGGCCATTTATAGGTGTTAAAATGAACTGAGCCTTATTTATCTGAAAAATGCCATATTGACTTTTGAAAATGAAATTAATTATTATATATTATTATATACTTATTCTAAAATTATGTTTTTTAAAGCATTTAAAACGTTTAATCACATTGTGGGCTGGAATCCAGGTGAGCGTTATGAAAAAAATTATTCAAATATAAAATTAATAAAGAACGCGCATTTAAATTACCATGACAAACATTTAATACTTACTTGGATATGAGAAGAGGGAGCTGTTCAAGCTGAATGTACCCCAGCCGTTTTTATTCTCCGCCATCACACGGAACATGTAGGTATACCCTCGCTGTAGTATGCTCTCATCCACCACCCAGCGCAGGTCACTGGTGTTGAAGGCCAGTGTCCAGTTGTCTTTGTCTATAAGCCTGAACAGAATAGAGGGGGTTGATTAATTGTCCAGAATTTGTCATAACAATTAAGGCTCTATTTAGGTGGGGGGTGGGATGACGGAGAGTAAACTGGTGTCAAACAGTCATTATGCATCATGCATCCCCTCTTGTACAGTTAGTCTTTTAAAAATAACTGAAGCAAGTTATATTTCCCTTCGATACAGAGTTACAGTTCATTTGTCTTTATTTTGGAAAAACTATCTTTTAAAATTCTTTTAGGAAAAATGATTTTATCTCAATAAGTTATCAGAAATTAAGCAAAATTTAAATCTTTGACAAAAAACTTGACCATTTAATTGAATAATGATGGCACCATTAGGTATATTTGCCTAGAGTCTTGTCTATATGTTTACATGTACCATCGTCAAGAGCTTGGGTAAAAGATTTCTAAACATTTCGTTAAGGAAGTAATGGTAAATTCATAAACAAGAAAGATAAACAAATTGGGGAGAAATATCATGTGTTTTAGGAAATTCTAGTTGTGATAGAAAACAGATTTATAGATGAAAATGAATGCCGCTCTGAAAATAACTTCTGCAGTTATTTGGAAAAAAACACACCCAGAAGAGTAATGACCTAAAGAAGTTATTTCAAAATAAAATATTCAAATTACACCCCTGACTACTAGTTGAGGGAAGTACCCCGATGTTGATTTGTTGATTTGTTTGTTTGTTTGTTTGTACTGTGTTTTACGTCATTTTCAACACATGTATGGTTATATATGACGGTCGATTTTTTGTGGTGGAGGCAGACCACCCACTTTTCCTGGGTAGAACTGTACACCTCCCACCATAAGAATCGACACTTGCTCACTTACAAGTCGAGCTCCCAGTGGGATTCAAACCTGTAGCGGTGAGAGGAGAAGGTTTACAACGCAACGTCATTAACCATTGGCCCACGGAGACGCTTGATGTTGAGGGAGCAGTGAAATGTGAGTAGTAAGAATACATAAGCGGGGAGAGCAGTGGGTAAAAGGCCCCCTACGGACCCCTCTATAAATAGAAAGATGCCCCCTATTGACCCGTTCATAAATAGAAAGATAACCAGTAACTCACCTGTACTCAAGTATGTAGTGAGTAATTTTCTCGCCATGATCTGGTGGCACCGTCCAGCTGATTTCAAACTCTCCAGACTTAATCTCCTCCACAACCGGCGGGTCAGGCTGACCAGGGATCCCAGCTGTAATACGATAGATGGAGACTCAAATAGCTACATATGGTTTGTATGGTGTTTTACGTCATTTTCAACATATGTAAAGTTATATATGACAGTCGATTTCTTTTGGTGGAGGCAGACCACCCACTTATTCCTGGGAAGAACCAGTAGCCATCCGTAACAATTAATACTTTCTCACTTACAAGTTGAGCTCCCAGTGGGATTCGAACATGCAGCGGTGAGAGGCGAAAGTTTGCAATGCAACGTCGTTAACCATTCGGCCACGGAGACGCTACCAACTTATGGAAATTAGAACAAGTCATATTTGTAATGAGTTAGCATAAAGCTACAAGCACATATTTTGGCTAATCAATCCTTATTGTTTGCCCTACTTCTTGCCAATCAGATATTTCCCGTTTCCCACATTCACTGATTATTTTATTTTTAACTGTTCTGCATTATCCAAGACTATGGCTGAAAATAAACATGAGATTGCTATTTCTCTGTAACAGCAAGGGTTTTCCTGGTACCAACTTTGAATTGAATTGGATTTTATAGTCGCACCAACAGCTATATGGCGACTTTTCCTAGTTTCATTCATGGATGACAATTTTCGTGCATGGGCGGGCACCTGGGTAGAACCACTGACGTTCCGCAAGCCAGCTGGATAACTTTGATTAAAATATTTAAATCAATGACAATTTTTTAAATTTAGTCGGAACAATATTGCTACACCATCACCACCAACCAAAGTGACATCAAATTTCACAGGAAACATACAACAGTTATGAAATCCTTCATACCAAACATTACTTTTAACTAGGAATGTGTCCACGGGACATGAATGCCCCCAATGAAAACATTCAGCGAAAAATATAAAATCTGACGACAAAAGAGATGTAACTCTGGTAATACAAGGTCGATTTTGATGCCGAAACGATATGCATATTTTGACATCTAGGTAAGCATTCTGTAAAGTTTTGAAACAATCGGTTGAAAAATGTGGAGTGGATAGTAACACAAACTTTTCGGGATGGAGGGATGGACACTCGGACGGACGTGACTAATGCTATATGCCCCCTCACCATTTGGTGGTGGGGGCACAACAAGTAACAGATGTCAGTCACCCTACTCACTTAGTGTCTTGAAAACGTATTTCATCTCCATGCTATCCTTTGGCCAGTGGTAGACCTTGTAGTTTCCGAAGCGGTAGATTATATTCAGCCTAAATGTGTATTCTGTGTTGGGCTTCAGGTTGTTAAAGGTCTCGTTATACAGGGTGTAGTTGCTTGTCAACATCGGAAGGTCATCCACTTTGTTTGTAAAATTACCAGGAACCCCTGAAATTACCTGCAAGTAAAATAAAATTATAGACTTGGCATAACCTTTCATATTCACTTACAGACAACACTTTGTAGCTTCCGTTTTATTATATTCTTTCCAGTGAAATAGTGGATTTCATGATTAAAATAAAACCTTATATTTTCATTGTTTATATTTCACATGTGAATACCAAAAATGACGTAATGCCGCTGTTGACGTTGCTGACGTTATAGGAGCATTATGTTTTTTTCTGCATAAGTTTCACGGTTGTGAGTATATAATAAATAGAATATTTGTTGGTTTGTCGTGAATATAGGATTTATTTTCATCTCGAAGTGAGGAAACTCGCATAAATTCACTCGTGCTTCATCTCGAAGTGAGGAAACTCGCATATATTCACTCATGCTAAAGCACTCGTGAAAATATACTGTTTCTCACTTCTTGGTGAAAATAAATCCTACATTCACTCCAAAAAACACAAAATTGATATCCTCTATATATTATATTAGTTACAATAGTTTTGCATTTCGACGGCTTGATGGAAAAATACTGTATCTTCGTCTTTATGAATATGTAGTTACAATAGTTTTCCACCAAACAAGCGATTTGAACCCTCCATATATTTAGTCATATAGGGCCTACGCATTATTCACTTTGCAATTTAGAAGAACAACTTTATCACCAACCATCGAAACAAATAATACCTGGCAGAATGTTTACATTTACTATGGTGTTCAAACATTATAAGCACTAAAAGAGGTTTCAAACAGAGTATGCAAAAAGAGGTTTCAAACAGAGTGCACAAAAAGAGGTTTCAAACAGAGTGCACAAAAAGAGGTTTCAAACAGAGTGCACAAAAAGAGGTTTACTGGAATATAAAACATGAATGCACTTTTACTTCTTCCCATGAAAATCAAATGTTTACATTTCCTTTAAAAATGTTTGAGTAAATTTAGTAATTGTAACCATGAGACTATCTGTTAATTTTCACAGATGTTTGTAATACGATGTTTACCATTCTCGTGGCATTCGTAAGATATTGTGTTGTTTGCGTCACTCTTCACCTACCTCCGCATAGTATATGGAGACCATGGATGTGCTGTCATCGCTCGGTGATTGCCATGACAAGTGGATGGACGTGTTAGTGATGTCCATCAGTTCCAGGTCCTCGGGCTCCTGGAATGTGTGTACTTTCACTGGCACGCTCTCCGTGACAAAGTTACCCTCGGTCTGGTTACATATCACCTGGTGAATGAATGGAAATATGTTACAATAACACATCTTTACAATAGGCCTTTTTTTTTTCAAGAATGGAGATTTCCAACATATTGCCTCTAGTGGGCATCTTGAAATTTGACATATGGGTCTCAAAAACTAATTCAGATGAGGTTTTCGGTTCATAAGGATACATGATTAAGATGAAAATGATAAAAGAAACAGTGTGGTGGCCATCTTGGATGTTGACCAGTGAATCTCAAAAACAGCTTCAGGTGAGATTTTGGGTTCATAAAGTCTTAAGTTGAATATGCTATAAGGAACAACGTGTAAACAGATGTACAGATAACTTTCAAAAAAGTATTTTATTACTGCCTTTAGCTGTGAGCCATCTTTGACGTTGATCCCAAAACCAAACATAGTATACATGTCACACAAAAGAAATAACAATACATGTTTAGCAAAATACTACTTACTTGCACAGAATATGTCTGGTCAGCAGTGAGCATTCCAATCCCCACCATGAAAAGTCCATTATCGTATGGATCAATTGCGTCGTAGGTGATGGCTTCTGTCATCAGCGCGTGCGATATACCATCCACAGATGTGGACCATTTGATAAAGTAAACAATCTTATCCAGTGGGCCGTTGGGCTGGAAGGGTGGCGGCCATGACACTGTGATATTGTTGGGACTCTGAGGCATGGCTGTGATATTCGTTACGGCAGACGGCACTGAAATATTACACACACGTTATGGCAGACAGCATTGAAATATTACACATGTTACAGCAGACGGCATTGAAATATTACACACACGTTATGGCAGACAGCATTAAAATATTACACATGTTACGGCAGACGGCACTGAAATATTACACACACGTTATGGCAGACAGCACTGAAATATTACAAACATAACGGCAGATGGCACTCAAACATTATGGCAGATGGCACTGAAATATTACACACGGTATGGCAAACAGCACTGAAATATTACACACACATTATGACAGACGGCACTGAAATGTTACACATACATTATGACAGATGGCACTGAAATATTACACACGTTATGGCAGACGGCACTGAAATATTACACACGGTATGGCAAACGGCACTGAAATGTTACACACACATTATGACAGATGGCACTGAAATATTACACACGGTATGGCTAATTGCACTGAAATATTACACACACGTTATGGCAGATGGCACTGAAATATTACACACGGTATGGCAAACGGCACTGAAATATTACACACACATTATGACAGATGGCACTGAAGTATTACACACGGTATGGCAGAAATTAACAACAATCAGGAGTGGTGTTTTTGTAATCATTCCTTTGAGGATGTTCAGCTCATGTTCAAGTCTAATAAGCGAAGCATGAATTTGAGAACTTTAAAGAGCAATGCTCTAATGTGAAACTTACCATTCAAATAGTTAAAGAAAAATCAATTTTGGACTGAAGAATGAATAAAGAAACAGAATTTAAATCTGAGAACTGCCAACCTTTCCTTATTAAGGTGCATGGAATTCACTACAGCTATACAAATGAAAAAAATACCTTTTTTTTCTTGTTTTGACGGATAAAGGAGAACAAAACTTAAAAAAAAAAGATCTTATGATGGCCGAAGTCGCATAAACAGCATGTTATACGTACCACCAGGTTTAGTTCTGACAGTAATGGCTTCTCCCAGAGACGTGGCTGAGTAGGCTGAGTAGTAATTACTGACTGCTCCCTGTATGATATAGTATGTGTATGGCTCCAGTCCCTCTAGAGTTATCTCTCTTGAATATGCAGCCTGTGGCGAAAGATGTTTTCATCAAACAAATTAATTTTTGATTGTTTTTAAGTGACAGTCCTTTTTCTAAATCATAAACAACAAAGTTGCTGGTCGTTACATATGCAGTCAGTATGATTCGAAAATCACGAGGGTGGAAACTTAAAGATTAAAGGAAGATTTACCCGTATGTTGTATTAATGATGTAATGCAAATATATATATATATATGTGCCTTTTAATTACATTTATTTACCAACAAGTGATTAAAATACCTGGTTGAATACGAATCAATTAATACTCATTAGTTAATTTTAAATCTTAGTAAAAAAGACACTGTGCAAGGCTTTATTTTATGTTGATATTGCACTAAAAATAATTGATTCAAACCAATTCTGAAGCGTATGTAATTTTACTAAGGATTGCCTAATGCACACGCGTACCTTAAACATACACTGCTGCCCCGTGGGACTGCAATCGTCCTTGGGGTTCATATCGTCCAGCTTTCTGTAGAACACCGTGTACTTGGTTGCTGGGTGACTGATCCTGCCACATGACTCCGGCCAACTGACCTCCTGAAGGCTGACTGTGGCACTCGTGTTGGAATATGACTCGATGTCCACTTTGTCCGTGTATGGAGTTGTGTCCAGGCACTCAGACCCTGGTGGAAGAGACAGTTAGACAATTAATATTTTATCAGATGAGATGTAATCAGGTGCCAGGAAGCTTGCTGAATAGACAATTTAGAAGGGGAATTATAAGAATTTTTCATGGGTATCCGGTGAAGATCGGGAATTCCAACACGAGGTATAAATGTTTTTAATCGGAACCGATTAAAACAGTTATACAGAGTGTTGGAATTTCCCTATCTGAATTGGATACCCATGATTGATTCTTTTTCTTGCATATCATTTGTATTCTGCGCATTGACGTTGCCAACTACTAATGTTTTGCATGTTTATTTACACAATGACATCATGTAACTGTCATTGTTGATATCATCAGCGTGTGATTCTTATCTTTCCCCATGTTTAAAATCAGGCTTTCCATCAGATAGGGATCTTTGAACTACTGACATAATGCACATTTTCTCTACAATTTAGAGGTTAGAGTTGAACAGAGGCACATAACAGAACAAGACAATTTTCAAAACTGCAAGTAAAATCCCCATTCTTAGGACTTCATTTCAAATCCGAATTCTCAAGGACGGGACTATTTTAACATGTTACGAGACACGATAGGTGCACGAGCTTTTGTGCAAGCGAAGATTTGCATAGCGATCACGTGGGTGAGTCGTAGTATTACGTCATGTGTAGACTAACAGAAGTAGGAATATTTGCATATGGCCAACTGTGTTTATGTAGTACTAATGGTTAATCCAAAATATCAACAAAGAGTTCTGAACTTTAGATCCCTGTTGGTTTAACTTCTCTCCTACCATGTATTGTCTGCGTTCTAATCCCCAGGAAATGCCTACAACAACACCCACCTCCACCAATAAACCTTGTACAATAATTTTGCCCAAAATAATGCACCAAAATGTACCTACCTGGTAGTGGGTGGAGATGTGCCCCAAATGCCAGAATGTCCAACACACCAGGTACCGGAAAGCTGGAGAGTTTCCCTGTGGCTTTATCCATGGTGTGGAGGGTCTGTGACGACTTCTGGTACCAGTATATGTACACATGGTCCACAGTCATATAGTCGGCCGGCAATCCTGTATAACAAATACATCATAACTCAATACTATACGGGACAAATTGCAGGCTAAGTTGGTATTTGAACTGGGAACTCGATCTCTATACAAAAGCAGTGCACCTTGTCACCATTAAAGCTTAGCTCAACAGCGACTTCTTTACAGTTATGCCACTTTATTCCTATCTATGTACATTTTGTACAGAAATATTTCTCTACCTCACCCATCTGCAAATCCAAAATTTCAAGTAAAAAAGGACATGACTTTTTGAGAGAGAATGAACAATGTTTATTTACTTTTGTGATGTTTTGACTATTTTAGCTTTATTTCAGGGACTGTAGGCCAGTGTTTTAAGGATGAAACTTCTTTGAAAATTTTAGATATTCTTGTGGGCATATACCGGCTCTTGTCTACAGTGTTCTCCACAGGCCATTTAAGCGTAGTGCTGCCACTAAGCTTGACTTTCCAAAACACACATGGGGATTGCAGCCATTCCTTAAAGTAATTTAATTTTTTTAGAAGAAGGCCGCTAAAATAAAAAAAATGCCAACTTTCAATCTTATTGTGTTGTACTAATTTTTGACTACAACAGTGAAATACATGAACCAAAGACACTGGTGAAAGGTGGAGACTACTCACCTTTTCTATCGCTAGGCGTTGTTGTGAGCAGTATCCTACAGCTGCAACCGTCAATATCTGCCGCCATCAAGCTGTTTGTTCCCTCATCTACAAATATCACCTCAGTGTGTCCGTCCTTAGATAGATCCATTGCCATGGCGGCAGACACCCTCTGACTGGCTGGGCAGTTACACACGTTATTGACGCTGCGGCGACGTCTGTGGGATGCGACGAAGTGTTCGTTAATGTTCGAGCCATCGGTGCTGGAGCTGATCATCTTCCACGAGTTGTCTCCCTTGTCCTTCTCTGACCATAATAACGTGCTAAAAACATGAAAGGTAATTATATTATTCTCAAAACACACTAACTGTAGTTGGGTTTTAACGTAGATACATGTACATCATGTTTCATCGAGAAATTGTGTAGCAAATTGTAAACTGTAAAAAAAACTTACTGAGACACACTTTAACATCCTTGTATATAAGCCACGCATTCAATTTGATAAGCAAAATTGTGGCCAATTCTGTGGCAAATATTGTAAATGAGTTATGTAAAGTGCTATTAAAGCAAAAACCTGTTTCACAGCATGTTTGAATACTAGAACCTTAACGTTTTCTATAAACTGACAAATGCCACAAACAGACAATAGCGGCGTTAGATCATTAATCTGCAGGTTCACATACATAAACATCTATAAAGAAGCCATTTAACTAGAGATGTCACTACTTCTCCTTGTTTCAGGTCACCCATCATGATGTCACTACTTCTCCTTGTTTCAGGTCACCCATCATGATGTCACTACTTCTCCTTGTTTCAGGTCACCCATCATGATGTCACTACTTCTCCTTGTTTCAGGTCACCTATCATGATGTCACTACTTCTCCTTGTTTCAGGTCACCCATCATGATGTCACTACTTCTCCTTGTTTCAGGTCACCCATCATGATCTCACTACTTCTCCTTGTTTCAGGTCACCCATCATGATCTCACTACTTCTCCTTGTTTCAGGTCACCCATCATGATCTCACTACTTCTCCTTGTTTCAGGTCACCCATCATGATCTCACTACTTCTCCTTGTTTCAGGTCACCCATCATGATGTCACTACTTCTCCTTGTTTCAGGTCACCTATCATGATGTCACTACTTCTCCTTGTTTCAGGTCACCAATCATGATGTCACTACTTCTCCTTGTTTCAGGTCACCTATCATGATGTCACTACTTCTCCTTGTTTCAGGTCACCCATCATGATCTCACTACTTCTCCTTGTTTCAGGTCACCCATCATGATGTCACTACTTCTCCTTGTTTCAGGTCACCCATCATGATCTCACTACTTCTCCTTGTTTCAGGTCACCCATCATGATCTCACTACTTCTCCTTGTTTCAGGTCACCCATCATGATGTCACTACTTCTCCTTGTTTCAGGTCACCTATCATGATGTCACTACTTCTCCTTGTTTCAGGTCACCTATCATGATGTCACTACTTCTCCTTGTTTCAGGTCACCCATCATGATGTCACTACTTCTCCTTGTTTCAGGTCACCTATCATGATGTCACTACTTCTCCTTGTTTCAGGTCACCTATCATGATGTCACTACTTCTCCTTGTTTCAGGTCACCTATCATGATGTCACTACTTCTCCTTGTTTCAGGTCACCTATCATGATGTCACTACTTCTCCTTGTTTCAGGTCACCCATCATGATGTCACTACTTCTCCTTGTTTCAGGTCACCTATCATGATGTCACTACTTCTCCTTGTTTCAGGTCACCTATCATGATGTCACTACTTCTCCTTGTTTCAGGTCACCCATCATGATGTCACTACTTCTCCTTGTTTCAGGTCACCAATCATGATGTCACTACTTCTCCTTGTTTCAGGTCACCTATCATGATGTCACTACTTCTCCTTGTTTCAGGTCACCTATCATGATGTCACTACTTCTCCTTGTTTCAGGTCACCCATCATGATGTCACTACTTCTCCTTGTTTCAGGTCACCAATCATGATGTCACTACTTCTCCTTGTTTCAGGTCACCTATCATGACCTAGGACTGAATGCTTTACAATACTGTAAACCCCCATTTCCCCGATGACATTGCGTTTTACAAAAGGAGGCGCTATATGAGGCTATAAAAAATAAATATTTTTTCTTTTTACATCTAAAAATTTTGGGAGTGATGTATTTTTCTAAACTAGACTTTAGTCAGGCTAAAAGAAATGTTTATTGGGGATTTATTAGTGGGAGCGTTTATACTGGATATACGTTACCTTGTGTATGGATCCACGACTACGTGTCCGATCTTGGTGTTCCGCTGTACCAGAATGTTGTGTGTAGACTGGTCTATCTTATAACTAATGATCCTAGCTGACACAGAGTTGCCCTCCACAATGTACAAAGTTCTGCTGATCCAGTCCAAGGTTATAGCCTGACCTTCACCTTCAAGCTGAACCAGCTGGAAAAAAAATAAAGAGTGTGTATACATATTGGCCTTTATGAAGAAAAAATATAGTGAAAATGTATCAATATGGGCTATGCAAGTAGGTCTCTATTATGTGCAAAAGCGTAAGGTTCCGTTGTTTGGGATGTTTTCTGACATTTAAAACCGTTTAAAATGACGTCCTAATGGTTGAAGGACGTGATGTCAGAGGTCTTGATAACATTTTAAAAAACTCTTCAAAAACCAACCTGAGCATTGAGTATTTTAATACACTATGTTACATAAATGGTTACATTCCAGGTTAAACCTTTTTCAAAGGGAAATAGCTCAAAACATTTGATTCAGAGAGTTATGAGCCATTTTTCAGATGTATTTATTGGATCAAGCACACGATGTGTACAAAGTTTCATTGTAATAGATCTTATACTTTGAAAGTTTTAAGCCATAATCACTTGTTCACTAAAAATTAACAGACAGACGGACAGATTGACGGATGGATGCCACTTGATGATATCTCCACTCTAAAGCAGGCCTATAAAAAGGGACTCTCAGCACTGACAATAGGCACCTATAAAAGGTCTAATTTGCTGGTTGATACATAGTAAGGCCAAACAAAATTATACCTGTGTTTACTGTAACATTGCTGAAAAAAATTGGGTAGGTAGGTAGGCATTTTATTTTATTTTATTTTATTATTTTATTTTTTGGCGAAGTTAATTTAAGGTGGCGATGAGCTTTGATGAATGGGAAAATGTGGTATTTTAAAAACTTCAATAGATAACAATATGAAATTGTGTATGTGTTATTGTTTCCCAAAAGGCATGGCAACAACTGGCTCTTTTCCCAATCACTTGCAATTATTGCAAAGGGATAAAACAGTTTAATTTATTTTTCACAAGTCCGGAAGAGAGTCAGTTCCAACAGCAGGACAATGAGCACATGAGTCGGCCGTGATAGCGTGAACATAATAAAAAATAAAAAAATAAATAAAAAAAGGAGTCGGGGTGTTTTCAGTGGGTCGGTCGGGTATCAGTAAACTCAGGTATAATTTTATTTGGCCTAATAAGACTTGACCTTGATTAGCATTGTTGGAGAAATGGGCACCAGACTGGTTACAAATGTTTCTCGGTAAAAGTTACCCTTTCATAAAGTGAGGCAGGCTACCAGACTGGTTACAAATGTTTCTCGGTAAAATTTACCCTTTCATTAGCTGAGGCAAAGTACCAGCTAGACTGGTAACAAATGTTTCTTGGTAAAAGTTACCCTCTCATTAGTTGACACAGTTACCAACTAGACTGGTAAAATGTTTTTTGGTAAAAACTACCCTTTCATAAGGTGAGGCAGGTTACCAGACTGGTAACAAATGTTTCTTGGTAAAAGTTACCCTTTCATTAGTTGAGGCAGGGAACTGTTCCAGGTATCTGTCCCTGGTGACCCAGTAGTATGTCTCATCCTGGGCTAGGTAGCCCATGGCAACCACAGACTTGGTAGCTATGGTGACTGATGTGTTCTTCACGTTGTCAGCCTCCGCTACCAGGATCGTGTCAGTCATGGCTATCAGCAACTTCGGTATTGGGTTTACAGCTAAAAACAAATGTCCATAATTTTCAATATTTTAAACATATGGAATGGAAGGTTAAAGCAAAATTAATGGTGGATAAATATTATAAGAAGAGGGTATTTGTTGTTTTGGAACAGATTATATACAAAATTCCCTTTTTCCGACTGGTTAATATGCCATCACAAGATCACCAAAGAATTGAGCTAACCACACATCAGTTCCAAAAGTTGGTAAAGTTCAAGATGTGACCTACTTTGGAACTTATGCGCGATACATTTTTAAAGTCTGTGTTTAATAGTGCCCTAAATATTATGTTGGTTTAGTGCTGCAGATATATTTTGTGAGTTTAACAAAAAAAAAAAAAAAAACATATTAAAAAACAGTAACTAATGGATAAAATATAGTTCAATATAATTTAGATGTCTGGGATTAACCAAAAGGCTTAATCAGGCGCTGTTATCATGAAGCAGACGATGCTGTGTAGTGACGATACTCCTTCATTTTTTTCAAACAACCAGGCTAAAATGCATGAGAATCTTACCATCAGCTGTTGCATTGGCAACCTGAGACCGGGGACCACACCCAGCTTGGGTACAACTCTCCACCTGTAAACATCAATAACACAGTAGTAAAGATTGTGGATATTGTATATATGGTCTGTATTAGTGCCTTACATAGGTTACCTTTAATGCCTGCATAATTATAATGATGTATATTCATGAAACTACAAACTTAATATTGGTAAAATAGAACATTATTTTCCTTGTTCCTGCTACAAAAAAGTGTGCACAGTGTGTATTAGGAGTGTGTGTGTGTGGGGGTGGGGGTGCATTTACAAGGGTGGGGGTGCATTTACATAAATGGCTTCTTAATTGCAGAAAATGGGGACCTCTTTTCTGATTGTCTGTTTACCTCGAAGAAGTATGTGATATTTCCCTTCAATCCATCCAGTATGAAGTGTCTGGCCGAGGGCACGAGACCGGTGGAGCTGACCATTTTCGGCGGGGAGCTCTCCCAGTAATACACGTTCTGCTTATTGAGAAAACCGTTGATCTGCTCCGGCTCTGACCACCGGAAATCTGCCGCCAGGGTCAGCTTGGATGAGGCAGCATTTTTCCTCTGTGTGACATACACTTTGGGTGCTTGGGGTTGGCTGGGGGCTAAATAACAAAGTAAAGAATAATATATGGTTTTGATTGGCGATGTTAGCACTAAGAGTTTACAACTTCATTTCTGTTTTCTATAATATAAGTGAAAACTACTTTAAATAAACTAAACTGCCAAGTTTTCACTGCAAAACCGTTCTTCTAAACTCTAACCATGTGTTGAGGTCATAAGATAATACATTTGCCAATTAAAAATCTAGATTTATTCACAGGTACTTAAAATACCCGTAATTTAATATGCGTAAAATGACTTAAGAGTTCGTAATTCATAATTCGATGCTTCGGTCACGATAACAATATGGTGATGGCTATGGCGCTTGTATTGTAGATGTAGAGTTCGGATTTGCAACATATGTAAATTACATATATACGTTATCATTAGTAGGCTTTGAAGCGGTGCCCATCGGTTATAAAATTTGCCTGTTGTTGGCAGGATAGCAGCTTAGATGTATATATAAAGTTGGCAAAATAAAATAAATATAAAGCATACCTACCTCAGGCTACCGCAGGGCTGTTTAATAGTTTTGAGTTTTGATATTGTAGATTAGACATGAAGTCGAGCAGAAATTGATCAGTTTGTGTTAATTTTATATAAAAAAAGTGTTATATAATATAACAGAGCCTGTAAGGATACACATCACATACAGCAATACATAATGTAACAAACATATCAACTTACCTGCCATGGGTGACTTGACCGTTGTTGTTGTCATGGGTCCCGATCCCCAATAAGTAAATCCCCTCACAGAAACTGTGACAGGGGTATAGGGAGATAACCCACTCAGGGCATACCAGGGGTCAGTCACCTATAAACAGAGAGCATTTTACATGTTAGTGTTCCACGAGAGACTGTTTGCTCCCTTAAATTGATTTTGGTTCAGCTGATTCATTTTTTTAATCATAAACTTTAAAAGAATTCAAATTATCATTTCAGTGTTCATGGTTTAAGATTAAACTGTTGTTTTATTTTTTTTAAAAATGACAAGTTTTCGATAAAATATGATGGGACTCTACATATTTTAGGAATGTGGGGACCGTGCACTCACGTCTTATAAAATGAATGGGTTTTAAGTTGCGTTAACACATCATATTAGGTTATATTGGGACAGCAACCTCACAAGGAGAAGAGATGAAGTTTCCCCATCAGACATGCCTCCACCAGGGAGCGAAACCCATGCGGGGCAGAGGTGTGCAGCTCCAAGGCCTTATCCACTGAGCTACCATGGCCGCTACATCTTATGGCATACAGGAAGTAAATCAATGTGATATTCATGCCTGGTGTAGGAAAGGAGTTCCCAAGTATATAATCCCTAACTTTTTTTGTGATAAAAGGCATTTTTGAGTATTTAAGGCCTGTTTTTCTGGCTGAAATGACTTTATTGACTTGTTTGTGATAGCTAAAAACCATTTGCATGGTTGTATGATGATTTTATTTGTCAACTTGACAGATTGAAAGTGAAAGTAGAACACATTTAAGAGGTGCCGAATGAATGCAGTTTGTTCACGGTGTCAACAAAGATCAGTTTTATTTTCTTATATGCCACATGACCCCTACTATTCTCAGCAGTTTTCTAGAGAGGCAGGTCTCATGACTAAGAACATGTAAGTGAATCTTAGTTTGAACTTCATTTTGAAAAATGGCTAACTAGAAAGCTTGGACAATATTGCATTGGACTCAATGGGATTTGATTTACTTCTGGTACACCTTATGAGATCACCAACACTGAATGGATACATCAAAACAATAAAATAATAAAGGTTTAGTCAACAGAGACGGGAAGATATTTATATTAATTTAAATAACAGAAATACATTCACACATAAGATTATCATCACATACAAAACACACATACCAAGACTATCTTTGCCATCCCGTCTGCCTGAACTGAAAGTTCATATGACACCTCTCCATGGTTGACCTCTACAGACGGTTGCCAGGTTATGTTGAAATGAGACCAAACCCCTTGACAACTGATGGTGTCAGGCTGTATCGCACCAGGGATAACCCTCACTGTACTGCTGTTCAGTTTTTCTATAAAAAATACAAGTCATTTAATACTGACAATTTATTTAGAACTGACAAGTCATTTAGTACTAACATTTCATTTAGTACCGAGAGGTCATTTAGTACTGTCATGTCATTTAGCACCGAGAGGTCATTTAGTACTGACATTTCATTTAGTACTGAGAGGTCATTTAGTACTGACATTTCATTTAGTACTGAGAGGTCATTTAGTACTGTCATGTCATTTAGTACCGAGAGGTCATTTAGTACTGACAAGTCAAATTTAGTACTGACAAGTTTATTTAGTACTGAAAAGTCATTTAGTACAAAGAGGTCATTTAGTACTGATATGACATTTAGTACTGAGAGGTCATTTAGTACTGAGAGGTCATTTAGTACTGACACGTCAAATTTTGTACTGACAAGTTTATTTAGTACTGAAAAGTCATTTAGTACTAAGAGGTCATTTAGTACTGATGTGACATTTAGTACTGTCATGTCATTTAGTACTGAGAGGTCATTTAGTACTGACATGTCATTTAGTACTGAGAGGTCATTTAGTACTGACAAGTGAAATTTAGTACTGACAAATTTATTTAGTACTGAGAGGGAATTTAGTACTGAGAGGACAATCAGTATTGAGAGGTCGTTTTGTACTGAGAGTTCATTTAAGAAATATAGGTAGGATAAAAAGAGATAACAAATCTACAAGACTAACTTACCTGGGTATTGATATAGGGAGGGGTGCCTCAGTGCAAACATGGTTACAGGAGCGCCTATAGCAGACATGGTGGAGGTGAAGTTGCACTGGGTGTCTCCGACAGTCAGCAATGATTCGCTGTCCAACCAAAAGAGGCGATGTGAAAAATACTGAAGTGGGGAAAACCTGAAACATCGGAAGATAACAATTATATAGGTACTTCCACTAAATAGTACATTAATTATTGTTAACATTTTTCCAATTATTTTTTCATGTAACAGCAAGACAAATCCATGTCAGGCTATTAAATTAAGTTGCTTACATACATCAAGGTCTGAGAAAATATTTAAGATAATACAAAGACTATAAATCATGCTAGCCCCCTAGCTTCTATACAACAGGTATTTCTTCAAGTTGCCCTTTTCATTAACCATAGAATTTAAACCCAGTCTGTAGGTTAGCAAATAAAAAAAAGGTAACTGTCAATTTCTAACACACACATGGTATTAACACCAAATTAACACACAGTATTTCCACTGAACACATGATATTTCCCCCAAACACATGATATTTCCACCAAACACATGATATTTCCACCAAACACGTGAACCAAACACGATATTTCCACCAAACACATATTTCCACCAAACACATATTTCCACCAAAGACATGAACCAAACACATGAAATTTCTACCAAACACATGATATTTTCACAAAACACATGAACCAAACAGATTGAAATTTCTACCAAACACATGATATTTCCACCAAACACATGAATCAAAAAAAAAGAAAGATATTTCCACCAAACACATAATATTTCCACCAAACACATGAACTAAACACATGATATTTCCACCAAACACATATTTCCACAAAACACATGATATTTCCACAAAACATATGGTATTCCACAAAACACTTGGTATTTTCACTAAACACATGGTGCCCCCGAACACGTGGCATTTAAATTTTCAACCAAATGCATGGTATAGTTTTCTACAAAACACATGGTATTTCAGCCTAACACAAGGTATTTCAACCCCAACACGTGATATTTCGGCTTAACACATGGTATTTTCACCAAACACGATATTTTACCAAACAAATGAGCAATTTTTACAAAACACATTTTACTTACGTTGCAACATCCTGAAAGTTAGCAACAAGCTCCACATTGCTGATGACATCATTACTGTCTCCATGGTAACCCAAAAGGTCAGCCATGTAGAGAGACTGGTCCTCAAACCCCTTCACATACCAGATGAGCTTCTTCAGATCAGGATCAACTGACAGACTGATTATGTGTTTTCCTGAGAAGTAAGGGACAGAGAAATACACCATGTGGTTGGTGCCATCCAGATAGGTTGTTTCAACGGTGTTCAGGGTCACCCAGTACAAACGACCTTTGACACTGTCCAAGGTCATGTCCTTAGCTAAAGCCTGGTATACAAAATCCACGTTGTTTCCAAACAGGTCAGCCCTCTTGATCTGGAATACAAAGCACATATAAATTCATATAATGTTTTTATTTACAAATTGCAAAGAATAGAAATTAAATAATTGTACGTGTAAGACCAGACCTAATACATAATTTGTAATACAAAGTACATAATTTGATAGTTCAATGCAGCACTATTTAACTTCTTCCTTGTTTATATGTAGTTACAGCAGTGCTGCATTGAACCCTGTTTATTGCACCTCGCACAAAATCCTAGAAATTTCATTGGATTAGAGCAGTCACATGGTGTCCCTCTATTATTTTATAGTGGGTCAGTAGATTTCATAGAGGGTCACTAAAAACAATATGGACTACAATTCCGATTCAAAATTTAAATCATTTGCAAATAGTTCTTTAAGGCGTTAGTAACAAACATAATAAGTAAATTTAATAATGTTTTTTAAACTGTTAGGCTTACAGTTGTGACGTCAACGTCATGACGTCAAATTGCGCGAACGTCTCAATGACGTTGACGATCCATTAAAATGGTTTAAATATTGCGGCATTTTCCTTAAAAAAGGTGCTCGATGCAGTCTCCACGACCTGTGCTATCGCCTCGCCCCCTATAAATCTTACTGACCGCAAATATTTCTGTAGGGGGTCAGTAACAAACCCAATAACTAATAATGTATGAACATATTACACACTCAAATGAAATATTAAAATGAAATAAAGGCTGATATTGAGGTTGGTTGGTTGATTGGTTGGTTGAATGGGGTTTTATATCATCTTCAGCACATTTGAGGCTATATATGACAGTGTATATATATATATATATGTTTTTTCATGTTTTTTTCATGGTGGAGGCAGACCAATCACTTTTTCCTGCAGGATAAAACCAATACTGTATACCTCCAGCCATCCGTAATAATCAACACTTTCTGTTACAAGTCGAGGTCCCGGTGGGATTCGAACCTGCATCTGTGAGAGGCGAGAACATTTTAAATGCTGCGTCTTTACCATCCCGGCCACTGATACCGACAGCCTGAGTATTGTATAGAAACGCGAGGAGTTTCACAAGGTTTTCCTTTTCCACATTCTGATTTTTGCAGTCTGAATTCCTACTTCAAGTTTTGTTTACTCTTTTTACCATTTTTTAAAATTGTCTATCATTCCAAAATCTTTTATATAAAGTTTTTTTACAACAGAAACCCTGTCTGGTCTCAGCTAATAGTATGTGTAATCACACTTGTTATATTGAATTTGAGAACTTTTTAATATCTTGTACATCCACCAATATTCAAACATTGAAATAATATTTAAATCTCTGAGCAATCTCATTTATACTCTATGCTACTAAGGATCGACAACACTGCATTGGAGGTCATGTCAGATTGACCTTAAGATTAGCCAATCAGATTTCAGCCTACAAAATTGCTCTGTATAGACTGCTTCACTGTGCATGTCAAATGCTATGGAGCAGTTTACGCTCAAAATTGAAAGAGACATTGTCCGTAACTTTCAGCTTATAAAACACAAAAAAAGTTTTGTTGACAAACATAACACATCAAACATTTTTGAATATTTGCTGAATAAAACCAAGATTGTTTGATGGAATTCAATAGCAGTACAAAAATGAATGAATGGTGTTTTACGGCATGTCGACACATAAATAGGTCATATTGTGCACAAAAACTGATGAAAGAATGAAGTAGTAAATAAAAATAATGTAATCATATAAGACCATATACAAATAAGGGATGATATGGTAGCAATATAAACTATGTATATATGTAAATCAACAAATGCCCGCCAACGGCTTGAAAACAAGTTAATATATATAGGAAAACATTATATTGATTTATAAAGTCTGATTTCTTTAAGGAAATCTACAACAAGACTAAAATCTATAGTATCAAAGTATTAACCGTGTAGTATCTTTGTCGCATAGGATCAAAGTCTACACATTCAAACAAGATATGTTTGACCGTTAATCGTGCAAAACAGGGTATAAATTCTGGCAACTGCTCACCTTGTAATAAATATGAATGAGTACAGCGTGTATGCCCTATCCTAACCCTGGCCAAGACAAAATCCGAGTAACGGTTTAATGGAATGGAGTTTATAGTTCAGAGACAAATCCCAATCGGCTTGCCAAGAGTTACGAATATATGTGTTGATACAACTTTTAAAATCAGTATAAGGTAATTTGGTATTAGATATATGTAAACCTAATGCTGCCTTAGCAGTATTATCAGCCCTATCATTACCACGTATTTATACATGGCTAGGAAGCCAGCAGAAAATAATAACATTATCAACTATAAGAGAATTGTACTGTTCTAAAAGTTGAAGTACAACTGGATTATCATGTTTCATATTACCCTGTGCTTGAAGAGATGAAAGGGAATCAGAAAATATTACGAAATGGTCATCAGATTCCTGAATAAAACTTAAGGCAAGTTCAATTGCCTTAAGTTCAGCTGAGAAGATATAAGAGGCCTTGTCAGACAGGCGGCTCTTTATCCTGTGTTTGTGAACAACAGCTGCTGCAGCTACCTTGTCTCCATCTTTAGAACCATCTGTGTATATATGTTGAAGGTTACAAAAAAAACAAAAAACTTACCGCTTCGTAGGGTAGAACTCGTAACCCACACTAAAATCACACTCGCGGGCAATTTAATAATAGAACGTTGCAATATCCTACCTCGCTACCGACTAGCTAGCGGGCCAATTGTATTAATAAATACTATATCACATATAGAAATCCTAACGTTGTAATAAGCTCGGTAGAATAATGTTCCGAATGTTTTCAAAAAACATAGCTGCGCCTATGATTTTCTCTATATTATTGCTGTAAAATATGCCATTTAGTGCATTTCTTTGAATTTATCGTACAATCCACAGCATTAACACACGGCGACTTTATCTTTTTTCGGATATATGTGTTTTATGTGGATTTTCATTTGTTCAGTTCACTCGAACATCATTTGAAGACAAGTGCATATGAAACGCGCGATTTCATTGGTTGAATTTAGTTGATCTTCTCATGAATATTGATTAGATGAAAGGTCGATCTGACGTGACCTCCAAGGCAGTGTTGTCAGATCCTATAGCGGAGAGTATCAAAGCGTAATTAGGATTTGATTTTAAATGAGATTGCCCTCTGAAGAAGCTATTTCTGCCATATATAAGAATGAGAAAAACTGTCCTTTAGGAAGCAATCAAACGCAATGGCACCATAGGTCCGCACTGCACCACAAACCGAAATAAATGGGGCATAACATAAATAGTGGGGAAGACAGGGTTAGCGACCTGAAACGGTCAGTAGGCAATAAGGCCTACAGCTTAACTTGTCGAAATCCATTTGGACCACCAATTATACTCACCACGCCGTGTTTCTTCATTGACCAGTACAGTCGCTGACCCAACCAATCAAACATCACACACGCTGCGTCCGTCACAAACTCCAGCGGCATAGTCTCGCTTGCGTCACCACGATACATGAAGAGATTCCCACCATCTGTCGTCCAGAATAGCTTGTCATCGTACCACGCTAGGTCTATAAAAGAAATTACACACATTTCATTCTATCAACAGCTATGCTTTGAATTTGAAATACAAACTCAGATGTAACAAGAAAATTAATTGTAATACTTGCAAACATGTGAATATTTCAGAAGAGTATAATTTGAATACTTTATTCTTAATCTTAGATAAAAACAAATGATATGAGCCCAACCAACTCTTATAATTTTTGGTACTGACTCTGCGAAAAGAAATTAAATAAAAAAAAATCATAAAAATAAATGTGCCAGGGTGGCCCGAAATCTGAAGAAAAAAATAATGCAAATCTGGTGTTACTGGTCTGATTTTTTTAACTTGTCATTTCATTGATATCTGGCCAAGTTTGGAAAAGATCGGATGAAACATGAAGGCCCTATCGAGTTAACGAGGCAAAAATTAACAGTAAATTAATGTAAGACAGACAACACGTCATACCACAAGCTCACCTGGCCAAAGGCCAGATCTAAAAACAATTCAAATGGTAAACAATGTTTCAACATCTGAGGCAAATCCAACATCAAACTCTGTTTAATTGGAAATAACCCCCTGGCAGTCATATAACATTATGTACTTCCTTATATTATCGGAAACCATATACACATTTTATAAGAAACACAGAAATTATTGTGAGAAAATTAATAGGAGACACTAACTGAAGTCAGTCACCCCAGTATTTGTGTGGCAGTATAATTTCTAATGTTTGAAATGAAGAAAACATATATTTTCAACATTTTACTGAAAGCAGACCTAAACGCAAAACTTGTGGTCGCAGGTGATCAGAAATATGACATTCTGAGAATATGAGCAAAAATGAAAGAAGAATGAACCGACCGACGGACAAGCCCGAACAGTATAGTGTCTGGCCCTCCATGCCCACCTCCTTGATCAGCCACATCTTGTACTCGTGATAACAGCTTGCTACATACCTGTTACACCTGGATACAACATGGATGTGTCCACGAGAGTTTTGGGCGTCTGTCCGTCCATGCCCACCTCCTTGATTCGCCACATCTTGTACTCGTGATGCTGTACCGCCACAATCAACTTGGCAGAGTCAAACCCTGAAAGTCAGTTTAAACTTTTTTTTTTTTTTTTTTTACATTAAACTTATTATGCCTTCCTGGGTAGAACCAGTACTAAGCAAATGCAGATAAAATGTCTTGCTCAGGGACAAAACACATATGGTGCGACAGTTTGGAACCCACACCATGCAGACCAGATCCATAAACTAGAAATGGTACAAAGACGAGCGGCGAGGTACGTTACCAACCGCTACAGAAATACCAGTAGTGTAACCTCCATGTTGGATCACCTGCAGTGGCAGACACTTGAAGACAGACGTTCCAAGCTCCAACTAACACTCCTCTACAAAGTGGTCAACGACTTAATAGACATCCGCTGCTCAGAGTACCTCACTCCGTCTACAACACGTACAAGAGCACTACATTCCAGGAAATTCCAACACTTTTCTGCAAAAACGGACACATTCAAGTTTAGTTTTTTTCCGAGAACTATCCCTGCCTGGAACACACTCCCAGCTGCTGCAGCTGAGGCCCCCTCCTTGGTACACTTCAAGAGGGAGCTTTCCGCTTTCAGCCCTTAAACCAGAATCTCAACTAAACCTACTATGAGTCAAGTGATGATGTGAAGCTGTGTCAGCAGGGACACACTTGTCCCTGGTACCGCCTCGGAAGCTGAATTGGTTCATATCAGCTGATTCTATGTAGGTTTGGGCATCTTACCTGTACCTCTATCTTTATTACCTATACCCATTTATTCTTGTATTTATTTACCTTATAGCAATATTTACGTCTATTATTGTCTTTATTATTTATTCTAGTTCATCCTGTACTTGCTTCTCTTAACTCTTATTTTATCTTGTGGTCACATTATAAATAACCGCGATGCAAAGTCGTTTTTCCGTTAAATGATTGTCATATTTTGACAGATCAACGTATATTATAGATGTAGATAGATGGTCATGGCAGGGATCGAACTCATGACTTTTTGATCATGGGTCCAATGCTCTACCACTAGACCACAGTGCTCTTAATTAAGTTAAGGATATAAAGATCTTTTAACAAGTTATCAAGCCTTGTGTTTTCCAAATAATTTAAATTGTAATAACTTTGTTAATTCTAAGTGTTAATTAATTAATGGGGGAGACAAACGGGTTGATTAAATAAGTGGGGTACATACAGGAGTTTATTAACTGACCAGACATATGAAGGGGTTTTATCAGTTTTTTCACTTCAAATATTTGTTCAACATCCTTAAACAAAATGGACTTTTTCACTCTACTGATTTTAATCTCGACCTTTTTATAAAAGTTTTTCAGAACGATTTTATCCATTTTAACTCAATTATCTCCTTGCTCTGAACCTCACCCGCTGTCACACCATCACAATTTAAAATGTTCTATTAAAAACCATCCAATATTGATCTGGCATTATTTGCTAATTTTCTGTAAATTCAAGAACAACATTGCAGTACAGTATGTTTGTAATTTAAGGCGCGATGTCGAAGGCAACCATATTGTTATCGCATAAAATGGATTCTGGGAGTGCAGTAAAGCCGTGACATTAATATCATCATATACTGGTGGTAGAACTTAAAAATGAATGGCCGCCCTTTTTGTAGTATGATCAATTAACAAATTTAACTCTTAAACATCATATGAACATTTCTTGATAGTCCCGGAGAGAAACATATATTTAAAACCACTACTAAGTTGTATGTAAAAATAAGTATTATTTGCATGACGTAGATACAACTTTTACCACTGCGTGACTGCATGAGGAAATTGAGGTAAATCTGAATTGTATAGCTGCACAGTTGATAAATTCATTTACCTGTGGATTAATTTTTACCTGATCAAAGTTTTTTACTCAACAAATAAAATCATATTCTCACTTTTCACAGATAATGCAATGTTTGAATTGTATATATCTATTGTTGTGTATTGATTTCGATTTAAATAAACAGTGATAAACATGTTCATGAAACAAAACATGGCCGGAGAACTTATGTGATCAATAGAATCTCGCATTCATGCTTATTTATTACTGAATTAATAAACCTAAGCCGTCACATCATATCATATTTGCCAATTCGTTTATTATAATAAATTCAACAATAGACACTACTTTTGAGATCTTCTATATAGGCTTTTAAATTGACGTCTGATCTTCAGTGTCGCTACTGATCGAGTCACCTACCATCTTTAAGTGTCCTCCCATAGAATACATCTGACCATGGCCCAGTACCAGAACTAGATTTTGCCCGAACTCTGACCCGATAGCGAGTGTCAGGTGCTAGGTTGGACACCACTAAATTCATCTGTTTGGCTGTCTGGTGGACTTGATCGTTGGTGCCGTCATCTTGTAGAATATTGACCTCGTAGTCCCATTTGTTGTAAGCGCCATTTCCTGATTTAATATCACCAGTAAAATAATTGGGTTAAAGGCACACATGACATTTTTTATATATTTTCTCTTAATATATTTTTTTTAACCAAACCATTCAAGATTATAATTTGTATAAAGACTTTTTTTTCTTTCTCTTTTTAAAATATCAGACTTATTGAACTTTAAATAACTCGCTCTAATTGACAGAGAATAGTCAACATACACTGCCTTGTGTCCCTTTAATATCTGATAACCATCAACACAGCCAAGTCATCACTTGTCTAGATAATTTTTGTTTTACAAACACTGATTTAATAACAAACTCTCAGAGGCAGAAATCTTAGTGCTGGAATGTATCTAGTAGAAGATAAAGACAGCATGTTTTCCTCTTGTTACAGTGGTCATTGACCGAGACTTGAAGGTACCACACACAGAACAATGCTTGTAAAACTAAATACTGTTACCGGTTTATGACTGTATAGTATGACAAGAATATGCTATAAATGTCCCAATTTATTTCTTTATAGACTGAAATGTGTATACTAAACACAACAGAGTACTTGTAAAGCACCAGTCTTATTGCTGTTACATATGCTATAATAAGATCATTTAATGTTATTAAACATAGTGTACTTAATCAGTGATATGTTTAAAATGGATTATAAGAGTGGTGAAAATATCCTGCTTCAACAGGGAATCAA
The DNA here is from genome assembly GCA_037043455.1 of Cyrtodaria siliqua. Lineage (NCBI taxonomy): Eukaryota > Metazoa > Mollusca > Bivalvia > Adapedonta > Hiatellidae > Cyrtodaria > Cyrtodaria siliqua. The sequence continues at coordinate 33,559 of JAWPHD010013534.1, read as the reverse complement.
GCCCATGGTCTCTGGTTTACCAAGCTTACCGTGTACAATCTTACCTCTGGTTTACCAAGCTTACCGTGCACGATCGTCTCTGGTTTACCAAGCTTACCGTGCATGATCTCCTCTGGTTTACCAAGCTTACCGTGCACCGTGCAATGTGCATACCAAGCTTACCAAGCTTACCGTGCACGATCGTCTCTGGTTTACCAAGCTTACCGTGCATGATCTTCTCTGGTTTACCAAGCTTACCGTGTACGATCGTCTCTGGTTTACCAAGCTTACCGTGCACGATCGTCTCTGGTTTACCAAGCTTACCGTGCACGATCGTCTCTGGTTTACCAAGCTTACCGTGCATGATCTTCTCTGGTTTACCAAGCTTACCGTGCATGATCTTCTCTGGTTTACCAAGCTTACAGTGCACGATCGTCTCTGGTTTATCAAGCTTACAGTGCACGATCTCCTCTGGTTTACCAAGCTTACCGTGCACGATCGTCTCTGGTATACCAAGCTTACCGTGCATGATCTTCTCTGGCTTACCAAGCTTACAGTGCACGATCTCCTCTGGTTTACCAAGCTTACCGTGCACCGTGCAATGTGCATACCAAGCTTACCAAGCTTACAGTGCACGATCGTCTCTGGTTTGCCAAGCTTACCGTGCATTATCTTCTCTGGTTTACCAAGCTTACCGTGCACAATCTCTTCTGGTTTACCAAGCTTACCGTGCATGATCTTCTCTGGTTTACCAAGCTTACCGTGCATGATCTCCTCTGGTTTACCAAGCTTACCGTGCATGATCTTCTCTGGTTTACCAAGCTTACCGTGCACGATCTCCTCTGGTTTACCAAGCTTACCGTGCACCGTGCAATGTGCATACCAAGCTTACCATGCACGATCTTACCTCGGAGCTATTTTGATAGCTTACATGGCTGGCAATCGATTACTCATCATTTACCTTTACCTAGTTAAATACCACCCCACTGTACCGCTTGACCAGATTGAAACTATCCCTGAATTTCTAATTATATAGTAGAATTACTTTTGGTGAGCCACCGTATATACCAGGTTGTGAAATAGTAGTAGTTTCAACCAAGACTTGAACACATGGTAAGCTTGTCTGGCACGTGTCACTCTAAAAGCTACAGATAAGCACGTACCTTGGAATGTAAGTTGGTCTGGCACTTGCCACTCTATTATGGCCTTGAAGGCTGTAAAGAGAACCTGAAGTCTGCTGGGCGGGCTCACAGGAGCTACAATAGCACACAAGAGTATTAATGATACACCTAGCAAAAAATACAGTGATGAATATCCATTTTGGACAATTGAAAACAATAAGTTTGCAAGTTGTGAATATCTAATATAACAAGACACTTAAAGGGACAAATGGCAATCTTGACTTTTTTAAAAATTGCGACATCCCGTTAGTTTTTCTAATAAATTGCATTTGTTCAATCATTAATATTAATTATAAGAATAGTATAATATTGTATCATATTGTTTTTGCATATATAACTCTTGATTACATTTCACTAATAATATATCCAAACTTATGGCAGAACAAGAAAACAGTGATACAAAGTATCACAATCCGATCAGAACAGTTACATAAGAATAAGGGGAATGAATATGATAAAAATAAATGAACAGTGTGTAGATGTTAGAATTTTTTTATTTGTCAACAATCAGTTGAGCACTAGATAAACCAGTCATCATGAGACAAAATAAATGTTTTTAATTTTGGCATCTGTTTCATAATGTTATAATAACATGATAGACATCTGAAATAGTATGTGTAATGGATCACTAAATAGAATGTTGTTTCATGATTAGAATGTGAGGAATTGGGAAAAGATAATGGTTAGAATATGAAGAATGGTAAATTATTATAGTTATAAACAAAAAGACTTAATGATAATAGAATAGCAACTGGAATGTCTGTGAAGGTAATCTCAGTTTTAAGCAATGCAAATTTACATTAGAAGAATGTGTTTAATGTTAGATGTTTTTTTATTATTGAAATCTGATCAGTAGTTCATGAGAAAAAGTGGCAGTGGAACAGACCTATTTCAAACTCTTTTGAAGATGTTTCAGTTCGAAGTCTGTTTAATGACTTAAGAGGTGTTGCTTATTTTAAAATCAGACAGCACCAAAAAAATATGCATATATAGCTTTACACACAAACAGTAATATTCAAACACAAATTATTTGTAAATAGTTTCATCTTTATATATTTACATTAATTTTTAATTACTACTTCATTTCTTCATCTTTCATCAGTTTTTGCGCACACTATGACCTATTTATGTGTCTATGTGCCGTAAAACACCATTCATTCTTTCATTCAAACACAATTTCCTTTATATTATTCTTATAATTAATATTAATTATTTAACAAATGCAATATGTCGAGAAAAAAAAAGTTTGCCATTTGTCCCTTTAATAAAGTTTAACATCAATCAATAATCAGTGGAACCAGCTGTATTCCTATGATGAGAGAGATTTATAGACTGTATCGCTGTAATTGATACCTAATTCAAGTAGTAGAAGACCAATAAAATACCTGTATACCAATTTGACTGCTTCCCTGTATTTTTACTAGAATACAGTTGTTTTATGAACAGTAAAATTACATTGATACACAGTCCAACACCCATAGCAGCTTTCTGAGTCCGGGATAAATATTACCGGAGCCTCAGGCTCTGGCAATAACAAAGGAAAGTTGAAAACTTAAATTTGTATTTAAATATATGCAAGCAGACTTAGTCAAAATGATACTGGATTAATAAAATCAAGAGGCTAAATTTAATGCTTGATAAAGCCTTCAAGACTGCCATGTTTCCCAAATTTAACATAAGATTTTTTCTTAGTTTTCTTCCATATCAAGACCATCTTATGTTCATCCATACTACTGACAGAGATTTGTACAAGCTGCATAGCTTGTTTCATAAGCATTATAAAATAAATAAAAGCTTCTTTTTGTAATAAGAATCTTAATTTTCACTTTCGATATATTAAAGTTTTTTTCATGGGCACAAGGTATTTGCAGTTCATACCACATTTTCCATATATATTGGGACACCATTAAATAACTAAAGAGTTTACAGGGACACCATTTTAATTATTATTCATGTAACCTTAACTATTATGCTGTTTAGTACTAATAAACTACTATTAACTTATTTCTCAAATTTAGCAGACATTTTACTCCTAGTCGTAGGACTGATATTACATCACATTTTAGGTGTCCCAAATCTTAAATTAAATGTGTCCAAATACTTTGCCACACAAAATATATTTGATTTCGAAAAAAAATGAGAGCACAAAATATATGATGTCCCAATGTTACATACTTTATGCGAAATGTTTTGACTTGATTACTGACAATAGAACTTGTTGAAGCAGATAATGCTTACCTGGCATTGGCTGGGCCCCGGGGTAGTACATGTTAAATCCACGGAAGTGTTTCTCGAACAGTAACAGTGAATTATGGTAGTAGGTCCTATTCCCTGTGTCATACTCCTCACTGAATACTTTCGTCCCATTGGTCCAGAAAAATTTGTCATCATAGAATATGATGCTCTCGATATTTGTGAAATGTGGCCGTGCGACGGTCCCTTGTCTCATATCTGTGAGCCCCGTGCCATCAAGGTATGCTGACATGATAGTATTTTGAGAGTTGTTTGGGAAATACAGAAGCAAATTTTCATGGTCGATGAAGAAGGTGCGAAGATCTGAGTGGATGAGAATATTTGGTTTGGGCTCATTGCTGGACATAAAGTCGCCAAGGTCAACACGGTGAAGCCCCTTCTTACTGTCCAGTATTGTGTAATATAAGTATCTGAAACAAGATAAACATTAATAGTATCATATTATCTTACAACTATCGTTGGATACAATGAACTAACATACATGTGATATTTTTGAAGTCAAAATCTGTGAGATTTGAGATTTTTTAAGGGAGATTTGTTTCAAAATCAGTGAGATTTTATAAAAATAACGTGAAAGTGAGGTTTTATCTATTGTTTTCATACATTTAAGCTTCTTAAAGCATGTGATGATAAAATAAAAACAGGTAAATCTCTTTTTAAAATTCTTTCAGTGAGATTTCCAGATCTCATGGAATTTGACTTCCAAAGAGATAAAATCTGTGAGGTTTGGTCCCACAGTGAGATATCATATGAACTAAACATTCCAAGAAACATTTAGTTGTTTGAAACATTTAGTTGTTTCTTGCTGAGTTGCACTCAAGCACAACAACTGTGCAAGATGGCTGCTTAGCGACATATCCCAAGTAAAAGTGAACTGCCTATTTAAGCATTTTTGTAGCAATTTCATCATTTTTTGGCAGCTACTTAGCAGTCCTTAAAGTTGTAGAAACTGTTAAGAAACTGCTAGGAAAACTACCATATTTCTTTCTTGGCAGTTCACATATATCCATGCAATTTTGCAAGCAGTTTCTTAGCGGTTCTTTACCAGTTCTTTATCGGTATTATCCTGCATGTACATGAACGAAAAAGGAATTTTTAGTCTATTGACACCAATGTGATTCTGACAAGAGTGCAAAAACTACAGACACTGTCTTCATTTTTTTCAAAATTTTGGAGGGGAAATGGCTGCTTCAAATTCACATAATTATAAGCACAAAACTATGCAAGATGGCTGCTCAGCTGCACACAAGCAGGATTCTATACAAGATGGATGACGAATGGCACACAGGCACAACTATGCAAGGTAGCTGCCATTTAAACACACAAACACTGAAAAAGTCCCACCAAAATTCATTTTGGCGGTAAAATATTTATTTCTAAACCGTTTTTCAAAACTAAGGTATTTGTATTTACCACTAACAATTCCAGTTCTAATGGTATAATAATTTATGCAGATATTATTAAAATTGCTCATGTTATTGCTGAAAAACTTTTGGCTGAAACAAGAGCCCCGAACAATAATTCAACATGTCCTGTACAACAATTTTGGTGATCACATCAAATTTCCTTACCCATTAATGGGGTCAACCTTGACCTCTCGAGGCTGAAGTGGGGTCAAATCCATTGCAATCTTACACTGGTTTCCCATCTGCTTGATGGTGCACTGATAGATCTGAATGGGAACCAGAATATACTTGATTACTGGTGCTTTAATATGTATAGAAAACAGTATGTCAATGCCGTTTACAATCAGTTAATAAGACGAGGCTTAGAAAACAAAGAATGGGGAGGCTCTGCAGAGCTATTCTAAATTGCAACGCTGATCATATTAAACCTGATAGTAAACAGAGCTAGCATAGTCTTCTATTTGAAGATTATCAACATTTTCTGCATGTTTTCATCTTCTAAAGAGAATGATTTTTCTTCATAATGTAAGATAGCATAACATACAATAAATGCTGAGATATTCCCACTTTTTGCTTTCCGCCTTTTTTGCTTTATCAGTCGTTACTGAATAAAGTAATATTCATTAGGATAAGAACTGCATATCTGCAGGATTAAATATAGCTCTACTGATTGTCTGCGCTGACTTTATTTCGACCAAATAAATGAATAAGTTTTATTCAATGACAAGCTTATGCATCCTTGATGTTACGATATTCAAATACTGTAAAATGTAATCGAATCAAGGATGCCTTGAAGAATTTAAAGGGGAACATCTGACTTTTCATTGGGGTCTAGGGGTCGGACTTTTGAGTGGACAAATGATGATATTTTTTATTCTGAAGGGCCTTAACATAGTGAATGAGCCTGAAAATAATCCACTATTTACAAGGAAATTATTTTTTCACAGTAAAATGTGCTTTCCTAGGTTACACTCCAGGGTTAATGTAGGCAATTTCAGCCTGATTCCATTCAAACTATATATCGAAGACCTGATCAACATGATGCCAACATCATATCAGAATTGATATAATATCTTTACAAAGAATTGGAATTTTTTTAACCACCAACCCGCTAAGCACGACTATAATAACCTTTGCGACCATTGTAAACCCAGATCAGCCTGCAAGTAAACCTTTGTCACATAAATGGAATGGTCTTAATTCAAAGGAAGAACAGACCATTATATACATGTAGCGGGTTAAGGGTTAAAAGTTAAAATTATTTTAGAAAAAGCTTGATGAAGCCCCTTTAAAACTAAATCTGACTGAAGCAATTATTTACTTCCATCACAAACGAGCAAACTTAGAACTAATGAATTAAGTCCCTTGGTACTTGTAAAATCAATGTCTGCATCTCATTACTTTGTTAGAACAGTAAATGAATACATCAAGGTGGATTCAAGATTAATCAAGTGTACATTATCTAACTGTTTTATCGCATGCATAGTTAAAATTACCATAACGATGCCCCCTCCATCTTAAAATATGGCAGCTGTATAATGTTTTATATTGAAAGAACTTATACCCGATGACCGTCTGCAATGTAAGCATGATCGTTGAGCCAGTCAACATTTATTGCTGTGGGTTGTATCAGGGTAGGGTAGATGTCTCCATTTTCGGTGTCGCCTGACACGTTGATAAGTGTCACACGGCCGCTGTCGTCAGACACGAGAACCAGCTCCTTCCCGACATGAACGCCAACTCCTGCATAAATAATCAGATATAATAACCAGGATTATGTGACATATTTAAATGGACACATGGCAATTTTGATTTTTTATTAAAACTCACGGCGTCCCTACATATGCTCAATCATTAATATTAATTATAAGAATCGTATAAAGCAAATCGTTTTTACATATTATTAACTTTTGATTGTACTGCACCAATTCATAATTTTGCATTGCAGAGATGTTGAGATTTTATTTTATTTTCAGTAGGTGATAAAACTTGTGTTACTCTGTTTTTATCCTTAGGTTCTATAGTAAAATAAAAATCTTTGGCAGAGTAAAAAGATGATAATTTTGAAGATTTTGATTTTAAAAGATACATATATTGAATCAATTTGCATGAATGTGCTTGAAATATGCAGGGTTTTAAAAGAATCACACTGTAAATACCCTAATTTTACCAGTAAACTTGGTTGAACATCAAGGATAAAGACCGAGTTTATCACCTACCAGAATGTATTGGGTAGGTCTTATTTCTGGTCACTGATTGGTCAGTTTTTTTGATGATACTCTATCAAAATTATGAATAATACAATTAAACCTGAAGTAGAATAACGAAGAAAAAATGAAAACTCAACATTGAATTTAATTATATGCAAGCAGGTTTAAAGTCAAAGGATATGGGTAAATAAATCAAGATGCTAATTTCAACGCTTAAAAACATTTCGAAATTGCCATGTATCCCTTTAAATAAACATTTTAAAATTTTCTGGAAAAGATAGCATGATAAAAGATGATTCATGATTAAATAAAAAAAAAAATGGAGAGTTTAAATTAAAAATTTAATTCTGAAACAATGTATTCTCATAATTAAATGTTCGCTAGTAACTGAATTATTACCAACTGTCAGGACATTGTCTGTGATTTGGGAGGGTACACAATTTACATTACGTGGTCCCGCCTTAATTCCATTAAGCGATGGGAAAGCGTAAATTAGCAGGATTTTATAACAGATATTTCGACAAAACACATTTAAAAACATATGTTACTGAACATTTATACGATAACCAGTTTAAAATTACCTATTAAATGTTTTAGTTTTACAATATGCATAACTCTACTTTATTACTTGGCCAAAATTAAGGTTTTATTTCATACCCCAGCCAACCCCGTTTTCGCTTCTTGGAGAAGGGGTCGGATCGGGTATGAAAGTTTATAATCGGACCACGTAATGTCGGACTTTTCTGCACGGCTATAGAAGATGGCCAATCACCAAGAATCCAAATATTCCCAATAACATCGTGACTCTAAACCCTAATATACTGAGCAAAAATAAAAAGTACCCCTTTTTCTTTCCTTTATTATATAGACAGCAAAACAGGAATGAATGATGTATATTAGATAGACCACCATGAATAGTCCAAACAAAAGAATTTTTTGAAAAGTTTAGTACATAAGGGAGTTATCACCCTTTTTCTTAAACCATGCATTTTTGGTAAAAACACATAAAATCTACAAACATTACCTCAATTTGTTCATGACAATATTCTCTATATGATGCCTTGGAAAAAAATCACAGAAAAACACAACACCGGTTGTGTAGGTAGCAGCTTTTGATTATCAAAAATCATCAAATTAACTCCCTTTAAGGTTTCCATAGCATCCATAAAAGAGGTATAATTGCTTGGCAAAATTTGAAACTGTTTAAAGAAACATTAAGTACTCAGTGAAGTGCCCTCAAAATCTGGCCTATGGGAATACCAGCAATAAAAAGAGTACTTTTTTTTTGGTGGGTATAATTATATCAGATCAAATTAACCAACTTATCATTTCACAACTAAACCCTTGTACAAGATTTAGCCCATAATGCTATCAGTAACATGATTTTACCTAAAATATGCATTTTTTGGGGCTTAACCTTATATATACACTGTAAGAGTTAGGAAAAAAAGGAAAAAATCCCTTTACAAATTCTACGGTTAAGAGTTAGACTTTTGTTAGGATATGTTAGAATATGTTGAGACCCTCGGTGATTTGTCATCACGCAACGCTCGAGAAATAGCCTCTTCCTCCATATATCCATAAACTGATTCAAAAGTAGAGCCAACATCTAGATTTTCATAAAAAACTTTTTTTTATCAAATTTCTTCCTCCAATATCGCACCTCTAAGTACAGTATTTTTTATATTCTTTAAATTAAAATACTTAAGAAAGTTAAATTTCATGTCAACAAGACAGTAAGATTGACAAATAAGATAAACCACTAGAAAAATTGATATAATTAGAGTGAAACTAAAGTAAATTAAGCCAGACAAGTTCTGCTTACATCATCAGAAAAACAGAGCTTACTCCCAGCTTAGGCAATTACTGTTTTACTCCTCAAATATTTGTTTATTTATCTTAAAGTGAATATTTGTATGTTTTTACAACTTTAAGCTTACAGAGGGAATCTATAATGGTGGCCTGGGGAAACAGGGTAATTAAATACAAAATTCAAAGCTTTAATTATAAGTGATGCTGAACAGCAAGAAGCCAAAATCAAAACATTTATAAAACATATTGGAATATTTATACAAGGTCGCAATAAAAATCAAGTGTTATTTTTAACCATTAAAATGTTATCTTTATTACAAAAACATTTTTTTTTATTATAAATAGAATTATTTTGCCTTAATCTAAATATTAAAACAATATTCTTTATTATTTTTTTCATTTAAACCTTTAACATTGTATAACTGCATACAATATTTGCCTTTGCCGTGCACAATCCAAACGCATGGCTTATTACGTCTTGGCCTTTTATAGTCTGTATTCATTTTTATTATTTTTATTATTAGTTTTCTTATTCATTTGGCCTTGGCCTTACAAAATCTTTAAAAAAAATAGATATAATTTAAACAGGAAGACTGATTCAACGTCACTAAAAAATAGATATAATTTAAACAGGAAGACTGATTCAACGTCACTATCTATTGATTATATTCTGAAATAGATTTATTCCGGTAAACAATACGAGAAAACGAGCGAATCTGCACAAAAAACAATAAACAGAAAAGGAAAATCATTACCATGCACATGGTTGCAATCTACGACAAACATCAAACCTAGTTCAATAACGATAACAAGTCCTAACACACTAAGTAGAGGATTGCGTGTTTGGCACAGGCTACAATGGAGTTAATTTCTCACAAAAAATAAAACAAGCATGCATTCATTTATCACAACAGCGAAAAATATGAAGTTTAGATGAAGAATGCACGATAGTAATGAAAATGGATGGTAGGGGTGGAAATCGGGGGTAAAATGGGACGGAAGTCGAGCCAAGTTTACGTCCAATTTGATGTATAACTTAAAACGAAAAGTAAAGTGTCGCTCAATTCGCATGGTACATGAATATTAATCTTAACATTGATTCAGCCCAAAAAAATAAGTCAGGCAATTAACTTTCAAAAATTAAAATTAATCTTGAGTAATTAAATATCCTTGTCATTGATTTAATTAATTTAAAGTATTCTAGAATTAGTTAATTAAGCTGTCAACTGATTTTGGTATATGAAAATAGGTTATAACCAACAACACATAAATACAGTTCACATCACGATAGAAAAATGAATTGCAGGCAATGAAAATGATTGGCTGATATGGATCATGTGATCAAACCAATGCATTGAATCAGAATGATTTGATTGGTTGACCGCAGACCATGTGATCAATGAAAGGGGTGGGTCAACCTGTTACCTTGTATCAAGTCAGAGCTTGAGTTACTTTGAAACAATACAGTGGCTCCGTCTAACAGTGCAGCAAAGAAAAGAAGTAAAGTAAAGAGTAAGAGAAAATAAGTCTCCACAAAAGTAATACATAATATAATTAAGATTTTCACATTCTACCAAAACAGTTCTATCAAGGTCAATCTCACATGCATCTAAATAAGTAATTATCAGTTCCACATGTTGAACAATAAGCAGTGTATATTGTCACTTAAAAATCTCAAAGTTCAGTTTTTGAAAATGTTCAGCAAACACAAAAAACGTCTCAAAAAATGTCAAGGTTATAGCGACGATCATAAATCACATGAAACTAGTCTAACTTAACTTGTCATGGCACTGAGATAATCACTAATTGTCAGCTGCTCCCTTCTTTGTTTTAGAATTAACATAACTCTACTTTTCAATTGGCTATAAGGTTCGCTATTTTTACTTTATGAGCATCAGAATTTCGTGATCTTGAAAATCTTTAAAAAAAAAATGCACCTTACTTTAAAAAAAAAATGCACCTTAAGTCAACTTGGAGATTTTAAGTGACAATATGTCTGTTATATGTTTTTAATAGCCATGTTTGAAATACATTTTGCTTCCACAAGCTACGTTTTTAATAAACGGTTTGGTTGTTAGGCAAATTAATTCTTTTTTTTCCTTTCATTTTTTATATTCAGCTGTTATGGATTATCTATAACAACAGAGAATATTAAAAAAAAACTAAAATCAGGGCACTTGTTTGGCCTTTATAGGGGGCCGAATTTCCCCAAAAACAACCTCTTCCCCACCCTAAAAGTATATATTTCCCCCTGTTTCTGTAAAAAGTTCTCCTCTAAAAAAATAAATTATATATATGTATATTATGACAATTCAATTTGTAGAAACCCATACTTGTTACCATTGATAATGGTACCTTTGATTTGTATTTCTTAGAAATTCCCCTTTGATATGAGAACGATGCAAAATTTCCCTTCCTGATAGCGCAGTCCACAGTCCCCTAAAAAACTAGTGCCCTGGAAATATCTGACAATTTATCTTTTTGAGTAGGGCTCATTGTAGGGGTCAGCCCTGATTGGGGAAACACTTAATATTATAAGCATGGCCTTATAGGATGCTGTAATACAGATGATCATCTCTGCCTTGGTGGGATGTGAAAAACATTTCTTGCATACCAGGTAAGCTTACCTTTGTTGACAACAGGTGCTAGAAATCTTATTTTATCCTCAGATAGGAAAATCATATGCTCAATTGAGTCGCACCCATCAATGATGTTGAAAACACAACGGTTTGTAAATAAACATACAAACATGGACTGATGGAGATGCCGCCACACAAAATGTTAACTAATGGTATGCAAGAAAAAGAATCACTTCATTGTATCCAATTCAAATAGGGAAATGTCAACACTTGTATAATTTTTTTAATAGGAACCTTGCAGGAAGGGCTTCGGTTCTTATTCAAACAGTTTTGTCTCGGGTTGGTATTCTGGACCTGAACTGGATACTGATGGAGGATTCATATAACTGGATACTGATGAAGGATTCATATAACTGGATACCAATGAAGGATTCATATAACTGGATACCAATGAAGGATTCATATAACTGGATACTGATGAAGGATTCATATAACTGGATACTGATGAAGGATTCATATAACTGGATACTGATGAAGGATTCATATAACTGGATACTGATGGAGGATTCATATAACTGGATACCGATGAAGGATTCATATAACTGGATACCAATGAAGGATTCATATAACTGGATACTGATGAAGGATTCATATAAGTGGATACTGATGAAGGATTCATATAACTGGATACTGATGAAGGATTCATATAACTGGATACTGATGGAGGATTCATATAACTGGATACTGATGAAGGATTCATATAACTGGATACCAATGAAGGATTCATATAACTGGATACCGATGAAGGATTCATATAACTGGATACCGATGAAGGATTCATATAACTGGATACCGATGAAGGATTCATATAACTGGATACCGATGAAGGATTCATATAACTGGATACCGATGAAGGATTCATATAACTGGATACAGATGAAGGATTCATATAACTGGATACCGATGAAGGATTCATATAACTGGATACCGATGAAGGATTCATATAACTGGATACCGATGAAGGATTCATATAACTGGATACCGATGAAGGATTCATATAACTGGATACCGATGAAGGATTCATATAACTGGATACCGATGAAGGATTCATATAACTGGATACCGATGAAGGATTCATATAACTGGATACCGATGAAGGATTCATATAACTGGATACTGATGAAGGATTCATATAACTGGATACTGATGAAGGATTCATATAATTGGATACTGATGAAGGATTCATATAACTGGATACTGATGAAGGATTCATATAACTGGTTACTGATGAAAGATTTATATACTCTATTACCTCATTACCTATACTAAATTATTTTTAAACATTTCCATTTCAACATTATCTTCTTCAGCTAAACAACTTAAATGAAAGTTACACTACATTACGTGGTCCCGTCTTAAATCTATCAAGCTATGGGAAAGCTTATATAGGGTTTTATAATGGATATTTCGACAATTAAAACATGTTTAAAAACATTTTTTACTGCATAAAATTTCCTATTAAACGTTTAAATTTACAATATGCAAACTTTTTAAGCCGAAATTAACTTTTTATTTTATACCCCAGCCAGCCCCGTTTTCGCTTCTTGGAAAAGGGGTTGGATGGGGTATGAAAGTTAATACTCGGACCACGTAATGATTTTTGCTGAAATTAAACAATTTTTAGTAATATCTGTATTTCCTGTAAGAGAAAAATATCATTAAAGTTGTATATGCAGGCAGAAGACAGTTTACTTATGCCCTGCTAAAACATGTGTTCTATAAATAGAAGCAGCCGTTGTTTCTCGGTTCAACAAATTACTGATATTTCAGACAGAAAGAATATGATGGGAACAAGGTGCCAAATCATATGGGGTTTTGTTTTTGTGTTTGATGGATATAAATATTATCACAATTTCTTAAAAATCCTCCGCTTTTGATTGGTTAGGAGCCACGGTGTACCAGACCATATTACCCGCCGGCGACTGGTAATACAAAAGCCCACTGAGAAATGAGTCAAAATGGCTGAGAACTAAAGAAAAACTCCCGATTCAAGATTATTTTCTATGAATTCTACTGTGTGCTCTTTTATCAGGGCAAAAATAGATGACACATTTACAAATCCGTCCATTCAATAACCTTTGTTTTATTTCAAATTCAACATGCAATATTTATCAGTCATTAGCCTGCTAATGGCGACTACAATAGCCTTTGCATCCATTGTAAACCCAGATCAGCCTGCGAGTAACTCGCTGCTCATCAGTCATTTCTCCAAAACACCCCTTTGTAACATAAATGGAATGGTCTAAATTTAAAGAAAGGACAGTCCATTATATGTTTATAGGGGGCTAAGGGTTAAAGATTACTAAGTCTTTGATTCAGAATGCTTCTTTGATTCAATATAACCTTATGTTTCGTCAAGCTTTCCACGAGCAGAAAACAATGTTTTACAGTCCAATGGAAATAGCTTTTGTTTACTATAATTGCAATTATGTCTATCAATATCACTTGGAAATGGTGATAAGTTCGACTCAGGGTGAAATGAAATCAAACAGGATGGAATATTCCCTTGCATCCTGCTGGAAATCTGTTTAACTGATATTATTTCAGCTTCAATTTATGAAAAAGTTATATCCTATTACCCGTAGTTTGCAGTAACTCAATCCATTCATGGTTTACTAAAGTATTTAAAAAAAAAGTGAATTATTGGTCAATAAAACAGACTTGGTCATATCATGACATCCAAAATCCCAAATCACCTTTTTGCAACTTCATTAGACGTATTATATACTACTCGAAGTTTGCTAAGCACCAAGATTTCAATTCAACATTTTACGGTGGCAGGTTTTACCAACAGCATCAAACTCAACCACTAATTTTGTATTACGATTACTTGATGTGAAATTCATTATTTTATTGTCAAACTTAATTCAGTGGGTTTTTATAGCCTTTATTGGGCTATATTTCCAATGCCAAAAATCACTTTTTTTCTCAATTTTGCGACAAACATTCCCGACTAAAATAAAAAACAAGAAATGTCACTTAAGTGACAAATGTCCACGAGGTGGTTTTGACCTTTGTCCTCTAAGTGTGACCTTGACCTTGGAGCCACGGACTTGGATTTTGCAAGTGACAAATCGTCTTGTTGTAGTGAGCATTTGTGCCAAGTTATTTGAAAATCCGTCCATGAATGTCGGAGTTATTAACCGGACATGAAAGCACATCTTTTTTTACCTTTGACCTCTAAGTGTAACCTTGACCTTGGAGCCACGGACCTTGATTTTGCGTGCGACATGTCGTGTTGTTGTGGTGAGCACTTGTGCCAAGTTATTTGAAAATCCGTCCAGGAATGTCAGAGTTATTAACCGCACATGACTGTACCGACTGACGGACGGACGGACGGACGGACTGACTGATGGATGGTGCTATATGCCACCCGTCGGGGGCATAAAAAAAAATAGTTTTAGTGTGACAAGTATTGAGAATGAAATGCTTTTAAATGCCTCTGTTGACCTTAGTGTACTGAAAACAGTATTAAATACAATTAAATGAATGTTTTACTGTATTTTTCCCCAGTTTTATGAAAAATCGCATTAAAATGTCCAAATGTTACGGTATGAGTTATAGTCCCAAAGTATAGGAAAATAACACTGATATTACTGATATCATATAAGACAAGAAAACAGTAAGAGACCATAATTATTCTCCTTCAAGATTCATTTTTTCTCAATAAATTATTTTGATTTACATTTTACATATCAGGGCCCCGTTTTATGAAACAACTTACGACCATTTTGATCGTAAATCAATTTCTTAAATGCTTCACTATAAATTACACTTTTCAAATAGACGTTATTTCATTTCATTTTCTTATACATGTGATATTTCTGCACTACGTGCACACATAATTGTCTACTATGTGCACACATAATTGTCTACTACGTGCACACATAATTGTCTACATTGAATGCTTATGTAACAAAAGTGAACGATTTTAAAATTTAAGACTGATTGAGGATGTTTAATAAAACAGGGTCCAGAACTGGAACCAAATATGTTGCACACATGTATATAAAAGCTACGAGTTCCATAAAAGTATGCAACAAAGCTTTAATTTTTGTCGGATTTTTGTAGATCCTAAGTGACATAATGCATTTTTATTGCAACTCTTTCCATTTCTATGTGTCTGGTATATTTTTATCAAAAATCTTTGATTTTCGCTTTGTCTAGTATATTGTTATCACAAATAAAGGTATCTAATTGTCTTTCAACCATATTACTGAATGAATCTTTTATCAAATAATGCAACAATAATCCACATGTCTCTTTCTCTGATCAATGATTGTCTGCAAAGCAAGTTGAAGTTAAAGATATAATCTGCAACAAATTAAGTGTAGCTTATCGGGAAAAGATGGAGCCATGAAATTATTATGTGTGCAATATTTCTTGGAAGTTTGCAGATTTTCCTTGAAATAGAAAGAACAAGAAATGTCACTGTAAGTGACAAATGCCACCCAAGTGGTTTTGACCTTTGACCTCTAAGTGTGACCTTGATCTTAGATCCACTGACCTGGATTTTGCGTGAGCACTTGTGCCAAATTATTTGAAAATCCGTCCATGAATATCAGAGTTATTAACCGGACATGAAAGCACTTCTTTTTGACCTTTGACCTCTAAGTGTGACCTTGACCTTGAAGCCACGGTCCTGGATTTTGCGTGCGACACGTCGTCTTGTTGCGTGAGCACTTGTGCCTAATTATTTGAAAATTCGTCCAGGAATGTCGGAGTTATTGACCGGACACGATTGGACAGACGGACGGACACACAAAATCAGGCTTTGTGTGACTGAAAACTTGTGTGTCTGTTTTTTTGTGTTTACGTTCGTACCCTGTGTGACTGTTTTTTACATCTTGTGTGTCGTTTTTACCATTTGGACACCTTTTAGGCACACAAGCTCCCCTCCCCTTGTGTGACTGCAATTTTGTATTGCTTTAAATGAAGAAATAGACTATTTCCTGCGCATAGAGACATATACTTGCTTGTGTGTTAGTCACACAAGAAAAACAAGTCACATATGGTATACTTTATACACAAAAAAAGACACAAAAGGCGCTCCTGTAAACTCGGACGGACATAAAAAAAAACAAAAACTAAAAGCTAAAACCAAATAAGACAACATGAATATAAGTTTTATTTCAATAAACATGCAAATTGTACTAGTGTTGTTGTCTTTAGCATGTCTGACTTTAATGAACCTCATTTTTTAGGCCTTTCAACACATAATTATGCCTCTTTTAAGCATGTGGAGTGCATGGTCCAGTGGTAGAGCATCAATTTGTTTGTTTGTTTAGTGTTTAACGTCATTTTCCAGCACATTTTAGGCTATGTATGACGGTCGCTTTTTTGTGGTGGAGGCAGACCACCCATTTATTCCTGAATAGAATCAGTACTGTATATCTCCCGTCATCCGTAAGAATCGGGTGTAGCATCAAACTCCAGAGCGAGAAGTTGTGGGTTCAATTATCACAATGACCCATGTTATTTATCTTTGAGCAAGATAATAAATCAACATTGCTTAGTACTGGCTCTACCCAGGAAGCCATCAGGAGTGATTAATATAAGTTTCAAGAACTTGTTTAAACTAATCACCTTTTTCAGGCCTTCAACACCTAGCATCCTTTGCAGATCTCCAATCAACTAAACAGTTTCAAATACTTCATTGAGATTTTTGTTTAAATAGGGTAAAGATGGCCAATTTCCCTTCAAAAGCTATTTCAGAATGCTATATACACTATTTTTTAATCAAAAAAGGGCCAATTAATTGCAACCAAAATTAACTGAAAAAATAACCAGGTTTAAACCCCAGCAGCCTTTCTTATTAATTGTTTTGCCACTGACCGTTCCAAGGTGGTAGCCCTATTGTCAACCCTTTTATGTTTGATCTGGCCTTTTATTCATCTTTGTAATTATTGCTTGTTTCTACGCCTGATTTTGGTTGACAGTTCTCCTTGAATGCTACGTTTCCTGTTCAACTTTTATTACATTTTATCTGTTGTTAACATTTCAGCAAGTAAGCCTACCAAATTTCAAACAAATGTATGTATGAGGTTTAACGTCGCTTTTAACCATTAACCAACTAGGCACGACTATAATAGCCTAGTCACTCGCAGGCTCATCAGGGTTTACAATTTCCAGCTACTGATGAGTCATTTCCCCCAAAACACCCCTTTGTCACACAAATAGAACGGTCTTAATTCAAAGAAAGAACAGTCCATTATATATAATTAAGCGGGTTAAGGGTTAACACATGTTAAGTCATATGATGGTGTCTGCTGTAACAGTGAGCTCAGTACTCAACTTCATGGCACTGCCACAATGGGACTCCATGTCATAGACACATCACATGATATGACACCCCACCCAGTCACTTTATACTGATGGTGCTGCCACAATGGGACTCCATGTCATAGACACATCACATGATATGACACCCCACCCAGTCACTTTATACTGATGGTGCTGCCACAATGGGACTCCATGTCATAGACACATCACATGATATGACACCCCACCCAGTCACTTTATACTGATGGTGCTGCCACAATGGGACTCCATGTCATAGACACATCACATGATATGACACCCCACCCAGTCACTTTATACTGATGGTGCTGCCACAATGGGACTCCATGTCATAGACACATCACATGACACATCACCCCACCCAGTCACTTTATACTGAAGGTGCTGCCACAATGGGACTCCATGTCATAGACACATCACATGACACATCACCCCACCCAGTCACTTTATACTGATGGTGCTGCCACAATGGGACTCCATGTCATAGACACATCACATGATATGAAACCCCACCCAGTCACATTATACTGATGGTGCTGCCACAATGGGATTCCATGTCATAGACACATCACATGATATGACATGAAACCCCAGTCACCTTATACTGATGGTCCTGCCACAATTGGACTCCATGTCATAGACACATCACATGATATGAAACCCCACCCAGTTACTTTATACTGATGGTGCTGCCACAATGGGACTCAATATGTCACAGACACATCACATGATATAAAACCCCACCCAGTCACATTATACTGAAGGTGCTGCCACACTGGGACTTCATGTCATAGACACATCACATGATATGAAACCCCACCCAGTCACATTATACTGAAGGTGCTGCCACACTGGGACTTCATGTCATAGACACATCACATGATATGACACCCCACCCAGTCAGGTTATACTGAAGGTGCTGCCACAATGGGACTCCATGTCATAGACACATCACATGACACATCACCCCACCCAGTCACTTTATACTGAAGGTGCTGCCACAATGGGACTCCATGTCATAGACACATCACATGATATGACACCCCACCCAGTCAGGTTATACTGACACTGGGCCAAGCAGTCCAACCACTACAACTACTACGACTATGAAGTATTTGGTGTGACCTGGCCGAGGATTGACCCCACAACCTCCTGCATGTGAGCAGATGCTTTATCTGTGACCTGGCCGAGGATTGACCCCACAACCTCCTGCATGTGAGCAGATGCTTTATCTGTGACCTGGCCGAGGATTGACCCCACAACCTCCTGCATGTGAGCAGATGCTTTATCTGTGACCTGGCCGAGGATTGAACCCACAACCTCCTGCATGTGAGCAGATGCTTTATCAGTGACCTGGCCGAGGATTGAACCCACAACCTCCTGCATGTGAGCAGATGCTTTATCTGTGACCTAACCAAGGATTGAACCCACAACCTCCTGCATGTGAGCAGATGCTTTATCTGTGACCTGGCCGAGGATTGAACCCACAACCTCCTGCATGTGAGCAGATGCTTTATCTGTGACCTGGCCGAGGATTGAACCCATAACCTCCTGCATGTGAGCAGATGCTTTATCTGTGACCTGGTCGAGGATTGAACCCACAACCTCCTGCATGTGAGCAGATGCTTTATCTGTGACCTGGCCGAGGATTGACCCCACAACCTCCTGCATGTGAGCAGATGCTTTATCTGTGACCTGGCCGAGGATTGAACCCACAACCTCCTGCATGTGAGCAGATGCTTTATCTGTGACCTGGCCGAGGATTGAACCCACAACCTCCTGCATGTGAGCAGATGCTTTATCTGTGACCTGGCCGAGGATTGAACCCACAACCTCCTGCATGTGAGCAGATGCTTTATCTGTGACCTGGCCGAGGATTGAACCCACAACCTCCTGCATGTGAGCAGATGCTTTATCTGTGACCTGGCCGAGGATTGAACCCACAACCTCCTGCATGTGAGCAGATGCTTTATCACTATGCCCTTGTCAGTTAGGACAGGATGTATACCCCATTAATTGCTTTCCTTTTCTTTTCTTTTTCTTTCTTTTTTGTAGAAGTACTGATAGCAAAAATGAAAACCACCAGCACTATTCTTTGATATTAAAACATGAACCTAGTAATCAGGCAATGTTATCAAAATGACACTAGATATAAATCATTGTCCAAAACAGCTTTAGAAAATGTACACAAACCATTTGGTATTCTGGCAACATTAATTTCTTAGGAAGATTGTGTGATCCATTGATCATGTTTTGGAAAAGGGGCGGCCACTTTCCATGAAATTGTTCAGGACATGCTATTCTGAAGCATTCATTATATGATATTAATATAATGGGAAACAGATATAAATGCTGTGGAAATAGATAATGGTATAATGTGGAGATAAGGAAATTGATTAAGAGAGATATTTATCTGCAAAGTCAGATGTAATTCTGTTAAATGATGGAAAACTGATTCCATTTATAACTAAATTCAGATATCTGACAACAATAATTCTATCTTAAAGCTATTTGATTTTTACAAATTGATAGTAACGTTGAGGCAAAGTGAGTTTTATTGTAGAATGGATTTTTGCTGTCAAATGTCATTGTTTCATGTGTGCAGAAACCTGCTATCAGTTTTGGATTTAAGAACTGCAAAGAATGCAGTTAAATATCGTACACTCATTTCAGGCAGTTTTCAGTTTATCCGTTTCATCACGAATAAATAATAAGCTTTCCAAAGGTTACATTTATGACAGTGTTCCATTGTTTGTTTGTTAAAGATGCTAAAGCTGTATATAAGGCTAAGTGGGCGTGCACCTAAAGCAAATATGAAGGGTTGTTTTATGCTTGGTTTACTGCCAAATTCAAGGTTATGAAACATGGTGGTAAACCCGTATAGATGTGGTGAAACATGGTGGTAAACCCGTATAGATGTGGGGAAACATGGTGGTAAACCCGTATAGATGTGGGGAAACATGGTGGTAAACCTGTATAGATGTAGTGAAACATGGTGGTAAACCTGTATAGATGTGGGGAAACATGGTGGTAAACCCGCATAGATGTGAGGAAACATGGTGGTAAACCCGCATAGATGTGAGGAAACATGGTGGTAAACCCATATAGATGTGAGGAAACATGGTGGTAAACCCGTATAGATGTGGTGAAACATGGTGGTAAACCTGTATAGATGTGGGGAAACATGGTGGTAAACCCGTATAGATGTGGGGAAACATGCTGGTAAACCCATATAGATGTGGGGAAACATGGTGGTAAACCTGTATAGATGTAGTGAAACATGGTGGTAAACCCGTATAGATGTGGGGAAACATTTTGGTAAACCTGTATAGATGTGGATGAACATGGTGGTAAACACGTACAGATGTGGGGAAACATGGTGGTAAACATGTATAGATGTGGGGAAACATGGTGGTAAACCCGTATAGATGTGGTGAAACATGGTGGTAAACCTGTATAGATGTAGTGAAACATGGTGGTAAACCTGTATAGATGTAATGAAACAGGTGGTAAACCCGTATAGATGTGGGGAAACATGGTGGTAAACCCGCATAGATGTGGAGGAACATGATGGTAAACCCGTATAGATGTAGTGAAACATGGTGGTAAACACGTACAGCTGTGGGGAAACATGGTGGTAAACCTGTATAGATGTAGTGAAACATGGTGGTAAACCCGTATAGATGTGGGGAAACATGGTGGTAAACCCGTATAGATGTAATGAAACATGGTGGTAAACCCGTATAGATGTGGGGAAACATGGTGGTAAACACGTACAGCTGTGGGGAAACATGGTGGTAAACCCGTATAGATTTGGGGAAACATGGTGGTAAACCCGTATAGATGTGGGGAAACATGGTGGTAAACACGTACAGCTGTGGGGAAACATGGTGGTAAACCTGTATAGATGTAATGAAACATGGTGGTAAACCCGTATAGATGTGGGGAAACATGGTGGTAAACCTGTATAGGTGTAATGAAACATGGTGGTAAACCCGTATAGATGTGGGGAAACATGGTGGTAAACCCTTATAGATGTGGAGGAACATGATGGTAAACCCGTATAGATGTGGGGAAACATGGGGGTAAACCTGTATAGATGTGGGGAAACATGGTGGTAAACCCGTATAGATGTGGAGGAACATGGTGGTAAACCTGTATAGATGTAATGAAACATGGTGGTAAACCTGTATAGATGTAATGAAACATGGTGGTAAACCTGTATAGATGTAATGAAACATGGTGGTAAACCTGTATAGATGTAGTGAAACATGGTGGTAAACCCGTATAGCTGTAATCATAAATGAAACATGGTGGTAAACCCGAATAGATTTGGGGAAACATGGTGGTAAACCCGTATAGATGTGGGGAAACATGGTGGTAAACACGTACAGCTGTGGGGAAACATGGTGGTAAACCCGTATAGATTTGGGGAAACATGGTGGTAAACCTGTATAGATGTGGGGAAACATGGTGGTAAACACGTACAGCTGTGGGGAAACATGGTGGTAAACCTGTATAGATGTAATGAAACATGGTGGTAAACCCGTATAGGTGTAATGAAACATGGTGGTAAACCCGTATAGATGTGGGGAAACATGGTGGTAAACCCTAATAGATGTGGAGGAACATGATGGTAAACCCGTATAGATGTGGGGAAACATGGTGGTAAACCTATATAGGTGTAATGAAACATGGTGGTAAACCCGTATAGATGTGGGGAAACATGGGGGTAAACCTGTATAGATGTGGGGAAACATGGTGGTAAACCCGTATAGATGTGGAGGAACATGGTGGTAAACCTGTATAGATGTGGAGAGGCTTACACCAGGACATCGTTGTTAATCCACCGTTTGCTGTAGCAACATTAATATAAAACTAGGCGGGTGTTCCGTGGAACACGTGTGTCACCTGTCAGCGCTTTGTCAGTATAACAAGGTTTTTTGGACCCTGATAATGACCTTGACATACTAGCCTGACTAAGTTTTCGTGAGGAAAAAATGAATATTTTACCCATATAATGACCTTCAGTGTGACTTTGACCTGAATATATTTGAAATGGTCATGTCGATCTTGTCATGATGAGTATATATTGAATGTTTGATGAAGAAATATCAAGGAATGAGAAAGTTATAGCCAACGTTAAGTTTTCGTGAAGAAAAAAGTATTTAACCCATAAAATTACCTTCAATGTGACCTTGTCCTTTATATTTTAGTATGGTCATGTCGACGGTGTCATGATGATTATATATTGAAAGTTTGATGAAGAAATATCAAGAAATGAGAAAGTTATAGCCAACGTTAAGTTTTCGGGAAGAAAAAAATGAGTATTTAACCCATATAATGACCTTCAGTGTGACCTTGACCTTTATATTTTAGTATAGACTTGTTGATGTTGTCATGATGAGTATATCACCATCGTTAACCATTCGGCCATGGAGATGCTTTTATTTTTCAGTGAATGGGTGTACATGAATGGGTGCATATTTTTTATGTTTTGTCGATCGCAGGTAAAAAATGAAAAAGGTTCGCTATAAAACTGTCTTATATACTAGTTTCCAGCCATGTTTCAGTAGCCTGAATTTGTTTCTTAACTACATGTTAAAACGCTCCTAAATTTGCTTCAGGTACGTCCACTAGCCTTATATACAGCTATAGTAGCTTTAAGTGAGATTCAGAGACTAATATGATCAAAGTATCAATAAAGACAGCAAATATGCCATCAAAACAATGGTATTTCTTACCTTGCCAACTTCATTTTAAAACATATGTATAAAGTAGCACCTGTCTTACACAGTGTTTATTTTGGGATTAAAGCCATATGACAGTTCTTATAACCCATCTTGGAGGAAGCTTTGGCAAAACAAATGGGTGTTGCACGTTTAATCTTACCTGTGCCAGAAAAACAAATTTCAAATAAACCTTGGAAGAACTTGAAAGAGAATTGAATTGAATTGAATGTTGTTTAACGGCTCATCAACACAGTATAGGTTATTTAGAGCCGCCCCAGAGAGAGGGGAAGGATACATAGGAATCCGGGAACCGTGCCCTACTCTTATTATCGAATAGATTCCTATGGTTCTTTAACGTGCTCGGAGGATAGACCGATACACGGGACCGCCCGGTTTACGTCCCCATCCGACGGACGAGGCTAAGGGAAAGTGTCTTGCCCAAGAACACACCAACGGATCTCAGTGGCACCATGGAGGATTGAACCCGGGGCCTCCAGTTACAAATCCGCCGCGCTACCGACTGCGCCACGCCGGCCCTCAACTTGAAAGAGAAGAAAGGCCATTACAAAATGCAACAAATCTCTGTCAAAGGCAGTAATATATTTGATTAGTGAAGATGGGCTATGAAAGAGACCCAATACTGAACTTATATTCATTGGAATAAACTGGCCATGGCTTCAGCATAATCTAACAAGAAACATAATGTGCATATCAAATGTGCAGTCACAATATTTATAACAATTTGAAAAATGGTCATAGCTCCGACCAAGTTTTGAAGTGAATGAAAACTGTACTCAATGAACAATGCAACAATGTGTTGCCAAAATTGTTGATGAAAATTATCAATCCCACTTAAATAAAAGGATTTATGTCGATCTACTACAAATCCCATTCAGGGGCGTAGCGTGGCCAAAATTGAAGTTACTCACGATACCTAAACTCCTACTTTGCAGACGCCTATTAGGAATTGCGCCCGTCCCCATAAACCTATAATAATGCTGCAACTAAGTTGCGGGGAAGGGTTTGGTCCTCCCCCAAGAAAATTTGGGTTAATGGTAGTCTTAAATGGTGCATTCTGGTGTAATTCCAGGCATATTTTGTAATAATATGTCATGACACTTTGACCATTGTAGAAAATGAAGAATAGACCTGAACCCTCCTAAAGCTTACGATTTTATTGCATTTTTCGAGTTTTAAATCTTTCAATTTTTCAGACATTGATTGTAAAGTTTACTCACATGAGTAAATGAGTATGGCACGCTACGCGCCTGCCATTATGGGTAACCGACAAATCCGATTATGGGTAACCATAGCAGTGGTGAGCTGCACGGATAATTCACTAATGGATAATAACCCAGATAAATAACTAATGGATAATAACCCGATTTTAAAATGAAAACTGTCATCACAATTTGACTTCAGGTGTTACTGTAAGGTGGTTTGGGAGATTGACTTTTTTACCTTAGATCCTTGTATACCATTATTCCACAGATATCATAAGTGATGAATACTCCCCCAGGATGAGTTATATTATGTGCATTGTGAGATTTATGGTAGACAGACAAGTATGCAAATGATCGTTTTTTTACAATTCTCACATTTCACTACTACTGTTCTACTAAGACTAATTTGCCAAAAAAAAATTTTTTGGTGGTAAATAGATTATTAAATACCTAAACGAAAGGGGTACTTTGTAATTTGCATTTTCCTTAAAACTGGTTGTCTCTACATAAGTTATATTTATAAATCATTATTAATAATGAGGTATTTGAATAGTTCAAAGCAATTTATTTGTTTGTAGCATGGTCACTGAAATTCCCTTTGTAATAGCTCAGGTGTATATCGTTTAATTGAAAATAACACCTGTCAGAATAAATGGTGGACTACAACTACCAGTTATTGGAAGTTAGAGTATGGCAGGGAGCTGAAATGGACATGCTACAAATAGCCGTAACCAAATAATAGATAGAGTATGGTCTCATCTCCTTGGTTAATTTGTTGTGTGATACACATGGGTGACAACTATTGTGGATGGTTTGTATGAATGTTGTCTTTTTTTGCAAATGTAAGGCCATTTACGATGGTCGATTATTTTGTGGTAGGAGCAGGCCATCCCATTCTTCCTGGGTAGAATAGAACCCGTACTGAATACCTCCCGCCAGTCAATTATGTTGTGGTAGGGGCAGGCCATCCCATTCTTCCTGGGTAGAATAGAACCCGTACTGAATACCTCCCGCCAGTCAATTATGTTGTGGTAGGGGCAGGCCATCCCATTCTTCCTGGGTAGAATAGAACCCGTACTGAATACCTCCCGCCAGTCAATTATGTTGTGGTAGGGGCAGGCCATCCCATTCTTCCTGGGTAGAATAGAACCCGTACTGAATACCTCCCGCCAGTCAATTATGTTGTGGTAGGGGCAGGCCATCCCATTCTTCCTGGGTAGAATAGAACCCGTACTGAATACCTCCCGCCAGTCAATTATGTTGTGGTAGAGGCAGGCCATCCCATTCTTCCTGGGTAGAACCGGTACTGAATACCTCCCGCCAGTCAATTATGTTGTGGTAGAGGCAGGCCATCCCATTCTTCCTGGGTAGAACCGGTACTGAATACCTCCCGCCAGTCAATTATGTTGTGGTAGGAGCAGGCCATCCCATTCTTCCTGGGTAGAATAGAACCCGTACTGAATACCTCCCGCCATCCATAAGAATCGAAAATTTCTCACAAGTCGAGCTCCTAGTGGGATTCGAACCTGCAGTGGTGCCAGGCCAGAAAGTTTTAAATGCAGCGTCATTATGTAGTAGGACTCAGTTAGGAGTGTATGTACATAGACAGGTATATAAGCAAGATTCTGTGGTCAAACGGCAGAACATCTGCTTTACCTGCTAGGTGTCCCGAGTTCAAACCATGCTGAGTGTACTGATTTTTCCTCATTCGCTTACAAAACAGTAACCGTCAATGGTTATGCATTTCTGTTTGAGATGGTCTACATACAAGTTGAACATCCAGACATTCACCTTGGATGACCAGAGTTACACAAACAAACCATTTGCTAACATAAGAGTATCCTTTCTCTGAGTAAACAATCTTGAGAGAGAATAATGGAAAACAATCAGTGAATTAGGAACATGGTTTCCTCCTTGATGTTGGCTATATAACAGATAATGGACTAAAGATGGGCTAGGAATGTGAACTGATACCTGAAGCATGTAGTCTGATTTTGTTTTGTTTGAATGGTGTTTTACATCAATTTTAGCACATGTCAGACCATATATGACGGTCGTTGTTTTTTTTGTGGTATAGGCATACCACCCCATTCTTCGGGTGCAGAACCAGTACTGTATACCTCCCTCCATCCGTAAGAGTTTCTTACTTGGCAAGAAGAGCTCCCAGTGGGATTCGAACCCGCAGCGGTGAGAGGCAAGAACGTTTTAGATGCAACTTCTGTACTACCCTGGCCAGGGATGCGCTGCACGTAGTTTGAAGAGTCATTAGGTTGCTATACGGTTTTATGAAGTGGGAAAAAAACCTGCTAGTATATAATTATAGGAGTTTTGTGGGAGAGGGGTGGTCAGGAATGGTCAGAGGGGTGGTCAGTGAAGAACACTGTGTTAGCTAAATGGCAGTTGGGGAGTAGGGCTGTAGTCAGTGAAGACCACTACAGATACAGGTATGATAGCTTCTAGTGCAGCGGGGTCAATAAACAACACTCTAGGTAGAGGTGCACTAACACATTATATACACAATGAAGAACACTCTAGTAACATTATGCTTGCATTTTTGGGAGAGGTGATAGTCAGTGGGAGAGGGGATGGTCAGTGGGAGAGATGATGGTCAGTGGGAGAGGTGATGGTCAGTGGGAGAGGGGATGGTCAGTGGGAGAGGTGAGGGTCAGTGGGAGAGGTGATGGTCAGTGGAAGAGGTGATGGTCAGTGGGAGGAGAGGTGATGGTCAGTGGGAGAGGTGATGGTCAGTGGGAGAAGGGATGGTTAGTGGGAGAGGGGATGGTCAGTGGGAGAGGTGATGGTCAGTGGGAGAGGTGATGGTCAGTGGGAGAGGTGATGGTCAGTGGAAGAGGTGATGGTCAGTGGGAGAGGTGATGGTCAGTGGGAGAGGTGATGGTCAGTGGGAGAGGGGATGGTCAGTGGGAGAGGGGATGGTCAGTGGGAGAGGGGATGGTCAGTGGGAGAGGGGATGGTCAGTGGGAGAGGTGATGGTTAGTTGGAGTAGTGGGAGAGGGGATGGTCAGTGGGAGAGGGGTGAAGGTCAGTGGGAGAGGGGTGAAGGTCAGTGGGAGAGGGGATGGTCAGTGGGAGAGGTGATGGTCAGTGGGAGAGGGGATGGTCAGTGGGAGAGGGGATGGTCAGTGGGAGAGGGGAGGGTCAGTGGGAGAGGTGATGGTCAGTGGGAGAGGTGATGGTCAGTGGGAGAGGGGATGGTTAGTGGGAGAGGGGATGGTCAGTGGGAGAGGTGAGGGTCAGTGGGAGAGGTGATGGTCAGTGGGAGAGGTGATGGTTAGTGGGAGAGGTGATGGTCAGTGGGAGAGGTGATGGTCAGTGGGAGAGGGGATGGTCAGTGGGAGAGGGGATGGTCAGTGGGAGAGGGGATGGTCAGTGGGAGAGGTGATGGTCAGTGGGAGAGGGGATGGGCAGTGGGAGGAGAGGTGATGGTCAGTGGGGGAGGGGAGGGTCAGTGGGAGAGGGGATGGTCAGTGGGAGAGGTGATGGTCAGTGGGAGAGGGGATGGTCAGTGGGAGAGGGGATGGTCAGTGGGAGAGGGGATGGTCAGTGGGAGAGGGGATGGTCAGTGGGAGAGGTGATGGTTAGTGGGAGTAGTGGGAGAGGGGATGGTCAGTGGGAGAGGGGTGAAGGTCAGTGGGAGAGGGGTGAAGGTCAGTGGGAGAGCGGATGCTCAGTGGGAGAGGTAATGGTCAGTGGGAGAGGGGATGGTCAGTGGGAGAGGGGATGGTCAGTGGGAGAGGGGAGGGTCAGTGGGAGATGTGATGGTCAGTGGGAGAGGTGATGGTCAGTGGGAGAGGGGATGGTTAGTGGGAGAGGGGATGGTCAGTGGGAGAGGTGAGGGTCAGTGGGAGAGGTGATGGTCAGTGGGAGAGGTGATGGTTAGTGGGAGAGGTGATGGTCAGTGGGAGAGGTGATGGTCAGTGGGAGAGGGGATGGTCAGTGGGAGAGGGGATGGTCAGTGGGAGAGGGGATGGTCAGTGGGAGAGGTGATGGTCAGTGGGAGAGGGGATGGTCAGTGGGAGGAGAGGTGATGGTCAGTGGGAGAGGGGAGGGTCAGTGGGAGAGGGGATGGTCAGTGGGAGAGGTGATGGTCAGTGGGAGAGGGGATGGTCAGTGGGAGAGGGGATGGTCAGTGGGAGAGGTGATGGTCAGTGGGAGAGGGGATGGTCAGTGGGAGAGGTGATGGTCAGTGGGAGAGGGGATGGTCAGTGGGAGGAGAGGTGATGGTCAGTGGGAGAGGGGAGGGTCAGTGAAGCAAAATTATAATGTGCTACTGGAGTCTTTGAATTAAGAGTACCAACTCATATTTCATTTTACGAATATTCAATCTTGGTTATTTTAAGTACCCGTGAATAAACCTATAATTTTATTCAGCACATATACATTGTTTTATGACCTGAACATCTGGATAGGGTTTTGATAAAAGATTTTGTAATGTAATTTTGCCGTTATTGGCGACTTAGTACATTTAAAGAAATGCTTATTGGTTTGCCTGTTTCGTTTCCTATCTGTGTAATGTCTGAGGGCTGGCATGGCGCAGTCGGTAGCGTGGCGGATTTGTAACCGGAGGCCCGGCGTTCAATCCTCCATGGTGCCACTGAGTTTCGTCGGTGTGTTCTTGGGCGGTCCAATGTATCGGTTTATCCTCCGAGCACGTTAAAGAACCATAGGAATCTATTCGATAATATGAGTAGGGCACGGTTCCCGGATTCCTATCTATCCTTCCCTCTCTCTGGGGTGGCTCTAAATATCCTATACTGTGTTGATGAGCCGTTAAACAACATTCAATTCAATTCTATTTTGAGGATCAAGCTTTTTGTCTATGTCAACCTCTAGGAACACCATAAATAATACCAGAAAAAACATATAGTTATCTACTTCACAGTCACATTACACATTTATGTTTATTGCCCCATGCTATTTCAGAGCTTGGTTAATCGCAAAATAAGACAAAGATATACTAGATTATTTTGGCACCGTTTTGCCCAGAAATCTGACATACCTGGTTATTTTTTTCCTAGGATTTTACTAAGCACTGCCCTAGTTTCATCTGCATTACAACATACCTACCCCATCAACTAAATGACTCCAAAATTGTTACAGTGGTGGTAAATTCCTGTAGTACAGAAAAATTGGCATAACACAGAGGAGAAAAAAAGCAAGGGAGTGTACTCATACAGGTACTAATGATAGGCTATCATCCTTAAGAATGAGAGTAATTGGGATTTGACGACAGAAGTAGGTAATTACCAACTAAGAAAAAAACAAGACTTACCAACAAAGAGAAAACCAAGACTTACCAACAAAGAGAAAACCAAGACGGTATTATATGACGGTAGCCAAGGTCGGATGCAAGAGGGAGGGTGGGTGTGGGGAGTGGGGGGAAAGAGCAGACCCGGTGCTCAACCCTGAATATACTATACAACACGTACAGAGGCACTCATCAACTCAGAACCAACGACACACTGTAGGTGCGAAAAGCATATATCAACTCAGAATAAACACAGTCACTCGTGACATGGGTGAATTAAAGCAAATAAACTCATTCTTCACGAGGTTTCCTGCCATGTTTAAGGCTTTAAAGGGACACACGACAATCTAAATATTTTGAAAACTCACTTCGTCCCGTTAGTTTTCTACATAACTTGCATTATTACAATCATTAATATTAATCATGAGAATAGTTGAAAGAAAATTGAGTTTGCAAATTACTAACTGATGATTACTTCACACCAATAATATATTCAAACCTATGGGAGAATAATGAGGAAATTTAAAAAACTCAACATTTTATTTAATTACAAAACGATATTGGATAAATTAATTGAGATCCTAGTTTTATATCCGTTAAAAAATTTAAGATTGCCATCTGACCCTTTAAGTCTTTTATGTACTAGATGAGATAGAGTCATTACATATGGTTGAATGATCCAAATGTATGTTGGACTGATTCATCAAGATGAATCTTTGAAGTCTCTTAATTACCATAGAACAAGAACCAATCTTCTTATACACTGGGAACCAGGAGCAGATCCAAAGGGGTGTCCGACCTGTCTTGCATGATCATCATTGGACTTAATAACTAAAAGAATTGAAAAATGCACCAGAATTCACCGAATGCTAGGAACCAAAATCCTCCCCACTCTCCCACCTATCCTCAGATCTTGGATCCCCATCTGTTGTACCAATCTCCTGTCTGCTTACATACCGTCCTCTGTTTTACGTCCTCTGATTTACTGTTGTCACAATAAATAAAGAGGAAACTCATACCAAGGAATGAATTTATTATTTGCCAAGAATCAACCTCTCACAATGTCATGTTCGCCTTAATGTCAGGTATCAAGGATAATTATAGACCATTGGGGGATGATCTTATGACGTGGATGACCTCTAACGGGGATGACCTCTGATGGGGATTACCCTCTGATGGGGATGACCTCTGATGGGGATTACCCTCTGATGGGGGATGACCTCTGATGGGAATGACCTCTGATATGACCTCTGATGGGGATGACTCTAACAAAGGTTACAATTGAAAGTCAAGCCTATTCAAACATTCACTAATGTGGTGCAAATGTACCATGAAAAATAAATAAAAAACATTTACCAGAGTGTAAATGACAGGTCTAGCTACTACAGAGTAGCTGAGTATTTACTACAACATTACATGGCAGTAAACCCAATTACAAGTCAATTAGCACATCACAGTTGTATATCCCGAGGGCGGATCCTGGGGGGTAAAAAGCGTTGTTTTTTTTCTCCTTTTTTGTTTGCAAACAAAGCTGTTGACCCACACACACCCTATACCCCCTCCATTGCCCTTCACCCTCTAAACTGTTTTGTGTGCGTGTTTTGTGGGTTTTTTTTTTTTTTTTAAAAGTTGCACCCGCCTAATCTCAAATCCTGTATCAGCCCCTGTATCCAGATATCCAGGGAGTGGACAGATAAAATGCATTCACAGCTCTGATCACTAAACTAAAACTACTTTATTAGTTGTCAGAAAGTCTCTCCACATCCCGCCTCTACTCTAACCCCTAAACCTGGATCTGCACCTATATATATATATGCAATACTCATTATTTCCCAGGAGACTTAGAGCCAGTTATGTCACACCTTACAGTTTTCAATCTCTACCCATTCCCACTAATAGATCCAGTAATGCAGAGACAGACACAGGAGTTTCCTCAACTTGTACCGGCATTCCTACAAAAAGCATTTATTTGGTACAACTGGTATTCTGTCAGAAGGTATTACAATTTCGAATCAGGTTAAGTCAAACTTGCTGGCATTGTTGTCTGTATGACAGCAGATGGCATAATGAGTGGCCATTTATATTGTTAATGATACAAATAGAAACACATCATCAACAAAGAGACTAGATTCCATTTTTTTCTCATCTTTCTTCATTAGTTATCTTTTTACATATGCCATGTCTTATAGAAGCTTGCACTATAAATATACTGAGGGAAAAAAGTTTAGCAAGTTTTTAGATGAAATAATACTGTATACAAGATATACTGACATTTTGGGACTTTACGGGCTTGACCCCTACGTTCATTTATTCGTTACTTCATTAAGATGTTCGACTGTTTTTGATGTGTGTTTAATAAAATAGTGTGTATTGTAGTTTCTTGATTTTACAACCAAAAATGTATTATTTCCAGGTGCAACAAAAACTTACTAAACTTTTTTCTCTCGGTATACTACAACAATATGTTTGTGTCATTCTAACTGACTTGTAAGCCAGATAGAAACATGGCATTGTGGTCCAAAATAGTTTATTAATGGCCCTCCTTCCAACATTAATGTTATTCTATCAAAAAATCATGGCATTCTTGGAGTATCCACTCTTGGCTAAGGCCTAAAAAAAAAACTTGTGTGTTTCTGGTTTCACCCTGTCAAAAATTTAGGTAGGTAGGTAGGAAAAGTTTTTTTTTTAGATAATTTTTTTAGATATATTGTTCGCATATATTATGCCATTTTTGTACTAAGGCAACTTTTTGATAACCTTTGCAATCAGATTAGATGCTTAACAACTCTGGCTAATAAAACTATCATTTGAATAAAAAAAAAAAAAAAAAAAAAAAAAAAAAAATATATATATATTTTTTTTTTTTAATTTTTTAATTTTTTTTTTTTCCACTAAAAATATTTAGGGTCGGCGGTGATAAAGTAGGGTCGGTCGGGAAACCGGAAACACACATGTTTTTTTATTAGGCCTAATGATAACTGCATTAATTCCATCGTTTTACATATTCTTTTTAATTTCTCATGAAAAGTCGTTATTATGTGACTTTAGTAATCTCGGCATGCTTGAGCATTTACTGTAAGCTGTGAGTTTATGCAGACATCTAGGAACCCTAATCTAAGCACCCATTGTTTTAAATGGTGTTTTACGTCATTTTTAGCACATGTTAGCTATACACGAAGGTCAATTTTATTTATTTTTTTGTTGGTAGAGGCAGACCACCCCATTTTTCCTGGGTAGACCAGTACAGTTACCTACTGTCATCTGTAAGAATCGACACTTTCTCACTTGACAAGTCAAGCTCCGCCATCAAAAATGATCAGTAATGTCTTCCTCATTAGGAATCTAAATGGAGAAATCAACAGCCCAGAATATGGTCCAAAAATATATTTAAAATGACAGATACCAACAAAAGAGGATATTATTTTTAGATCCCACCAAATAGCACGGATCAAAATAGCTTAAAATTGCTAGAACAGATTTCGTTCCTACACATATGTATGATTTTGTCTGAAAACAGATCGGGATCTATTGAATTTGATTGTGCTTCTATTGTTCAAT